>CAJNIZ010023825.1:7482-31641 GCA_905231905.1 Symbiodinium pilosum | reverse complement strand
AGGTATGTAGGTATGTAGGTATGTAGGTAGGTAGGTAGGTAGGTATGTATGTATGTATGTATGTATGTATGTGTGTGTGTATGAATGTATGCATGTATGCATGTATGTATGTCTGTCTGTCTGTGTGTGTATGCATGTATGCATGTATAAGGTTTGGGCAGGAAGGCTACGAGTACTACCCCTTGCCGGCTCAGGACGTTGGCAACTCAGAGGTACAGCACTTTTGCGAAGGGCTCCTAAGCTGACTAGTTTCGATACGAGTTTCATGTTTCCGGTGGCTTGTCCATCAAGAAATTTATGGAAGAGACAATGCAAATCACTCCATCACTGCATTATGTAGTTATGTAGTGGTTGACATTATTCCTGCCAACCGGCCTGGCTGAAAACTCTTTTTCGGAGTTTCTGCTGCACAGGGTGCTGTTTGCAGGGCTGATGCGTACTGCGGCCTGCATTTCTCCCCTCACCCCGAACTGGAGATTGAAACATGTGGGGGCATCCTGCAGAGGGCAGGATTGCTTGCTTGCCCAGCATAACAATCAAGTGCGGAAGGTGAAGGCTTGGTTCGACTACATCCGCTGGCTGCAGGCCATTCCTGACGTGCCGAAACTATGTCTAAAGTCTGAAAATGTACTTGAGCTGTGCTGCTAAACTCCGCTCTGGGTCATTTGCGAGGCGCACCGCCCTGCATTTCTTTGTTGCTGGCTCTGTTTGTTTTCAAATGTTGTGCATAGCCATGGTACACACTTCAGTTCAAGCCCATGGGCAACATTTTGGGCAAACACTGCCGAGTAGGCCCCATCTCAGCATACAGGAGTTGTCTGCATTCGAACCGCCATCTGCAGCTAGCAGCAGTTGTATTGCAGATCGCAACTGTTGACCATGTGCTGATGTAGGGATTCAGAAGGATAGAAGTGCACCATAGTGCAGCTGCGTCAACAGGCGACGCGACGAAAAGAAGCCTGCTGCCGTAGGATCAAAGCAGCATGATGAGCACAGTCCCAGCCAATATTTCGTTTAGTCGTTCCCATAAATGGTCGTTTCAAATTGCAGCTTCGCGATTGCGAGCCTGGCATAACTCAAGAAACCTCATGCTTGCCGTCAAGGCCTAGTGATTGGTGCATGGGTACTTGTCTCAGCCCCTCTGAGTACTTGTTCTCTTTGCAAACTTGCTCATGGCAGCAATACGACGCAGACTCAAGAGTGATGCACGGATTGGACTGGAATGTTTGAGACCGTTCTTCTAGCCGAAGATTCCCCAACCCATTGCATCTTGGATTGCATCATGGACGGGATGTCACAGGATTGAGGAGCCTGGAGAACCCTGAGTCTCATGTAAGATTTCCTGCAGGATGTGGAGACAATCCCTTACAGCACCCTCAATAGCTCTCTTCTTTTTTAATTGTCAGACCCCCCATGTGAGCGCGGCCAGTTCAACGGTATTGTACTCCCTGCAGAGTACACCGCCTACGTTGCAGAGATTGCGAAGCTGCTTGGTCTGGCTCTTGGATAGAAACAAGGAAGAAACAAGGAAATCACCTCTTCGGACGCTGATGACCCCATGGGTTCCGTTGCAAGCTTTCCTTGATTCATTGAGTGGAAATGTCCTTGTCAAGGAAAAGACTTGCAAAGGGGATCCTCAGTAGAAATTCAACCTCTAAAGACCATTCCCAGAAACTGAGACTCACCTGGCCTGCCCACCCTGGCCCACGCATTTTTGGAGCTGCCAACCCCAACTCTAAGTCAACCCCAATGCCCAAAACTCCGATACCCTAATCTCTAAATTCTATGCCCGGAAGTATCCTTGAGGCGTTGACCGGAACCAGCCAGAGCCGCAGACGGTTGAGTATGCTGAGGGACAAAGGCCACAGTGGAAATCGAGAATGTTTCTACTAGATCTTTTTATGGGCTGCTTGAGTCCTGTTATAAGCATTTATAAGCTGGGTTCTTAGGTACGTACTAATGTTGCCTATTTGCTGGCAGTTTGATCGCGATCACATGATAGCAACTTTAATTATGCCCCACCTCCTCAGCCGGTAGGGTACCTGAAGGTTTACTGTTCGGCTAATTTCAACCCCCCCAGCCTGTGCAGGACCCCCTGACCCCCCAGAAGTCCGAAAAAAAACGAGCCGATCGCACCCAGAAAGTGGCTTAACTTATTCTTCCACCGGCCCTGATTCAGGCCTCCGGCCTCGGCGGATTTATGGCTTGAGTCCTCATACTCTTTGGCATGATTGATACACCCAGCCCAAGTAACTCCCGCAGTTGGGAAGGGAGGGTTGGCAAGAGACAGCCCTCCCAATTGTTCGTGTACCTAGTAGCCGTTCCTATACAGTCTCAGGAGTCTGCCATGATTAGTTCTGAATCGTTAAACGTCAGCAAGTTCGAAGACCATGGCTTCATCTTCTGAGCAGTGTAAGGGTGGCTCCTGTGTGGAGCATTCCGGGCTCCACATCACACTCCCGCCACAGTCCTTTCTCTCGGCTCAACAGCCGTCTTGCGTGGAGTGTCCTCGCATTGCAGTGCCCTTGAAGGTCTTGGAGCGTTCTCGCCTGTCCTGGGGTGCTTTTGGAAACATTAATTGGGGATGTTGGAATGCTTGCGGGCTGCTCTTAGAGCGGTCCTTGATGCTCTTGGGTGTTCGCTACGCAATCTCGATGCTAAAGACAGTTTTTGTTGCAACATTTACCCTGCATGAAGGAACTGGCTTCCCGTATCCAAACCCTACAACTTCATGCCAGCCCATGAGCACCACGGACTCGGCATGATGATCGCAGACCCTGAAAGTGTGAAAGCAGGGCGGGATCCTACGTGATCACCTGGTACGTGGATGCCCGCAAATTGAAGAGCAATGACAAGCAGGCAAGAGCTTGGGCAATGAAGGGGCTTGGTGGACAAATCCCTACTGGCTTGCTCTCGTTTGGGGCATGGATCCTGGCAGTTTGCGTTGTCTTCTCATGATCCCAAATAGCTGTTTCCTTGGCAACTACGGAACTGGACATCACTACATAGTGCTAGCCAAGCTGATCTTGCAAAGTCTAATGCAATCGGCGCAATCAACATCAAACGTTGCTCGATCCAGAGAATCTCCCTGAGATTGTGTCGCCCCCGATCTTTGTTCGTCACCCGCGCCTGGAGCTCAGCTGACTGCACAGACGTTGCGGCCGCTTTGCTCGCCCATCTGCTTGAAGCCCCAGCCTGGAGGCAGCTGGCCAAACTCGAGAGCTGCGCTGTGTCCCAAACCTTTTTTGGCACCAGGCAGCGGTGAGCAGTACTGTTTCTACGCTGGGATTTACCCCGAGGCGCAATACCTGGCCTGGGGGCATTTTGTGTTTGCTTATTGCTTTACGGAGTTTTTCAAAGTCATGGTCCCTTAGAGGGGCTCCAGGGTTGCTGTAGGGTTAGAAATAGGCATATAGAAAGGCTTAGGGTTTCAAGGCAAAAGAATCGCATCTTGGTCCATGCTAGATTCCTGGAATCAGGGGGCTGTATGTTTACGGGTATGAATCAAAGTCACCGCCAGCTATCATGAATACGTCCATAACAATAGGAATGACCAGTCATCAATAAGGAAATGGTCGTAAGGCTGGGAAGAGTAGTGGTCATAGTGAGAATAACCTGCACATCACAACAAACAAGAGGATTGCCAGCATACAGTTTTGGGATTCTGTGGTTTTGACATCTGCTCAACAGGAATGCGGCGCTGCTTTGCTCAGATGCTGTCGCAGAGTGATTGTGACTGCACCATTCGCGCCAGCTGTGAGCTTCAAGGTTATGCCTGCTTTCTGCTAGCCTCATGGTTCCGCACGGCCCAGTTCTAAGAAAAAATGCAAAGGGTTCAAAGCAATGCAAACAAGCACTCGATGCATGGGTGCCAACAAGTGACCATCACTGGGGGAGCTCCTGTATAACGGCAACCAGATCTTGGCTCACCAAGCCGCCGTGCTGTCATTGGCCCATGGCTTGGGAACTGCTGCCGCAAGTTGCCAGGCCTGTTGAGAAAGGGGCATGTCTTGCACACTGAAAAACCACAGACCGGCCATTCTGGCGGAGTGCCAACCTGTTTGGTGCCAGCGTTTTCTTGTCTTGTGCAACCTCCTGTCTGTCAATCAGAACTCCGCTGATCCGGGAATTAATATGCAGCGACCATATTCATGCATTTGTGCAGATGGCTCCTGCTCTTGCTCCTGCCCTTGCTACTGCCACTGCTCTTGTTTATCACCAGGACTGTGTCATGATCTGCACTTGAGTCGCCATTAGCAGGAGGCAGGAGGAGGAGGAGGAGGAGCAACATTGCTATTGCGGTTGCTGCTGTCACTTGGTTTCATCCTCCTCGCACTTTGACATATTGCCAAGCCTTCAGGTGCGGGGGCCAGCTGGAAGCCCTGAGTTTGGCATGCAGTGAGGACAGAAGCTGCGGAACCTCTACTACACGACCTTTAGATGTGCAAGAGCAAGTTCGCGCAGCAACGTAGCCAATGTAGGTCGCGAGCGTTCTGATTCCTAATCACCATCGAATTCTGATTGGAGTAGTCGCGGTGATTCAGGAGTAGACAGCAGCCGAATGAGGGCGCATCATTGATGCAAACTGTATCAGCGTACTGGTCAAGTCTGGATGACGGCCAAAATCAACACGCCGCAGCCGCCAACATGTAAACGACAGGAGCCTGAGCCAAGTGCAGAAGAGGAGGAGCAGCAGGTTCAGGACCTGGCCCCTCAGAGCACACTAGAGGCAAGACTCAGGAAATCATCTGCACTTCGGTAGCTGAAGGCTGCAAACAAGCTGTATGTGCCGCGCACTTGCGACAAGCAGAGACTGCACTGGAGCCGGGTGCAGGACTTCAAGCAGAGGAAGTTCATGTTCCTTGCAGTTGAGGCCCGCAACGCCTCATCCAGCAGGGGTGAACTTCTGCACACATTTTCACACGTTTTCACGCTGGAGGCGCAGCGTCACCTCATGCATGAGTCCCATGACGTGCCAGGCCGGACCTGCTTTGTGTGGAAGGAGGGCTTGTTTGAGTCAACTTTCAGCCCTTTCTTCTTTTCGCACACAACTGCAAGTATTCAGGTTGGCAGAGAAGTCGAGCCGCATGGCTTCCTCGAACCCTCCTATCACCACGTCACATTAGCATGTTCTGGCTAGGGACCGCTTGGGAAAGCAAAAGGCCCCTTTGCGCAGTCTGCTGTGACACAGGAAGGAGGTGAAGGAGCAGCCCTGCCACGACCATACTGCCATAATATACTGCCGATCCTGTGGCTGCTGATGCTGCTGATGCTGCTGATGCTGCTCATGCTGCTGCCGCTGCTGTCGCCACTGTCACCGCCGTCATCACCACGGCCAGCGACTGTTCAGTCCGCAGCTGTCGCTGCCACGGGCATGGCCAGCGCCACCAGCACATCTTTTGCCAGGTTCACCAGGGTTGCTTCGGGTGCTCAAAGATATCTTCATCATAGTACGTTGCTGTGATCATTCTGTGGGGTGCTACCTTGCGCACTCTATCACCTCGCCGCTGCAAGCATCAACCGCCCAGAGGCTTTCTGCAAACAGACCTTTCAAAACTTGCTTGAGCTTTTTTGTTGTGGGAGGGGTAACCCTGGGAAGGGGGAAGGAAACACCCACAGAATTTGTAGAACCATGTTGTGGCTCGAAGAACCACCCCTGCCTTCGCAGAAACAACCCCAAGCTTCGTAGTCCTCTGCACGTTTGCGAGAAAACTCCACCAACTGCGGAAAGGTTCAGAGTTTGTAGCACCTGCCGCCCTTTCCCCGCAATCCGTTGCCCCCTTCAAATTTCTCCTTCATTGACTCTTCGGCTCGCCAGGCATGCACTTGGAGCGCACTTTGCGCCAGCTCTCCCAAGAGGAGGAGGCCAGGGCAGGGCGCAACGCCTTCACACAAGCCGTCACCCGACTTACTGTCTGCTGGATTTCTTGTTTGAGTCTCTGGAATGTATTTTGATTGCAAGCCCTGAGCAGGTTCTGAGGGACGAACTTCTCCAAGAGCTGGAGGAGCATGCTCAGCTGAGCGAGGACTGTGCAAAACCGTGCTTTGGCAGGGCTTCGGTCAGCAGCGAGCTTGACGTTTGTGCTCCGTCATTGCGGCCGACAGCAAGGTCTCAGTCAAAGCAATTGCAACCTGTCACCAGGAGCTTGCGAAGACACGGCGGGACGCCATGGAACGATATAGGCGGCACAAGTGTGTCTGTGTGAGACGCGGTGCCGAGCGTACAGAAGTGCATCGTGGTGGTTGCAGCAGCACTGCCAGCTCACACTCATAGCAGCAGTGCAGAGGATCCGTGCTGTCACTTGACGTCATGCCTGTGCTCATGCTGCAAATTGTTCTGGCAGTCGCAGGGATAACAAAACTTGGCCAACCGACTTGACATCCCTAGCCCATGTATGATTCCCGAAGCTCTCAATCAAGAATCCAATCGACAACTCAGTTCCCAGCCTCCTAAGCTTCCCCGAGTTGCAGCTTATGTAGGGACAGTAGGATCTCCAACAGCAGTCCAACAGCGCAAAGTTCCACAGGCGCGGATTACACATCATAAGATGGAACTCGTTTGGTTCAGCTGCCCTAACAACAAACCAATACTGAACGGAAGGCTTTGCCAAGAGGAGCTGCAAGACTTGCGCAGCTTCATGAAGGAGGAGCAGGACGAGGCCAGGAATGCTTCGGAAGCCAATCCAATTTCACGAGCACTGCTCCTTTGTCGCAGTGATATAGCAACAATGTGCAGTGCCAAGACTCTGCTGCACCTGTTATGCAGAACTCAGTGAACCAATCGCCGCTTGAACTCGCATTGTGCTGTTGGGATATGCCAACATGCGTGAGAGCATGTCTGCTTCAGTGCTTCCAATTCGTCATGTGTCCTGCCTTGTCTCCCTTTGATGGTAGTCCTGCTGCATGCGACTGCATTGCTGCACTCCCATGCCAAGTAGCATGTTTTGCCCACTGGCTTAACAGATCATCTTGTCTTGCAGTTGGAGTAAAGCAGGGAACAGCTTTTGCAAGACTTTCCAGCATGAAGTCAGACAAGTGAACCTGCCGAATGTAAGCATATAATGGCAATTGGAGGCGAAGCAACTAAACAAGTTTTCCTTGCCCCAAACATGTGGATTTGCTGGAAATGCTAGCCAAAATTGTCACTGAAGACCATGATGCCGTAGCAGAGATTGTGCCATTTCCCCAACCCTCCTTTTCATTCCAGTTTCGCTTCCTTGATCTAGTCCGCCTTGCTGGAAGACGGGAGCTGTGAGGTAATCCCAAGGAGGAGCCTTATCATCTCCAAAGCATCCCCATGTACCCCAAGTTCCCAACAGTGCCTCTAATTTCAAAGACCGCTGCATCTGCACCTCAAAAATCCAGACCCTAGAACCCTCCAACGCCCTGAAATTTGTTGAGCCGCCTTTCTTCGTAAGCCAAAATCTGCAACCGGCGCTTAGGAGGAGGAAGCCAGGTTAGGCTCAGTCGACCAGGCCTCAGCTTCGAACAGATGTTGCTCAAAAAGAGGGAGTTCCAAAAGGATCGAGGTTCTGGTTAAGGTGTAGGAGGTTTAGGTTTTCCCAATTTGAGGTGATTTTGGCCAAGGGAAAGGTTTGTAGTACTCTTCAGCAGTAGATGGGAGCTCCAGGCAGCGGCTAGTTTTGCTTGCTGTTGGACAGTAGGGCATGAAGGAATGGATCCCAACATCAGTTTAATGTCTTATGCTTTTCCTCAGTGTCTTGTATCGTTATTCTGGCTAAAGCACTATGGATGTTTTTTTGTTTTTTTCCACTGCCATTGTTGCAATCCGACTTAGAGATTTGCAGCATGCAGTGCTTCGGGAAGTTGGGGGAAATTGGGTGATCATGGTTGCACCGCTATCATGCAGTCAGGCGGCATGTTGCTTGCTGAGGCTAAGAGGCTCCGGACCTCCGCCATGCCGGATGAGGAGGTGCATGGCATTGCTCGAAGCTCCATTCAACGTATTTCGGAGTTGTATGGCTGGTTGGCAGGCGCAAGGCTTCTACAATCAGCATTCAATCTTATATCAGTCTTTGGTTGTGTTTCTTGATATGGAAGATGGTTTGCAAGCAGAGCATCCTGACAGCTTCTGCAGCTATTATCACAGTTTCCATATCATTTTCCATTTTCTTTTCCATTTGATTCTCCATTGTAGCAGTTTCCATTTTGTTTTCCATTATCCCTATAAAGCCCTGATAGTTCCCTATATTACTCCTTATTACACTATAGTAGTTTCCATTTTCTTTTCCATTATCCCAACAGAAACTGAGAGGCATTGACTCAGCAGCTTGCCGGTTCGGAGGTCGCCGAGGCTACAGAGGCCTTCGAGCGCGGAAAGAGAGCAAGCCTCAAAGTGCTGAAGCATCAGACCCTAATATTACCCTAGTATAACCTCAGTATAACCCTAATATTACCCGATTGGGTGAATTTCAGCACTTAAAGCGCCTATTGCACGCAAAGCCAAGCCTAATCAACGGCATGAACGTTCAAAGCATGTAGAAGCACTCATACAGGTTGGTTTTGTACAGGCTGTAGTAGTGATTGGCCCAGTCCAGTAAACGTCGTTTTCAAGCATTCCCACGTCAACTTGTTAGATCGCACGGCTGCAGCAGCTTGCTGCCTTCGAAGAAGACCTGGGCCTGCCAAGGAGGGAGCACGGCAGTCAGGGAGTGCCTGGGGATCTAAGACCAGGATGTTTAGGATGTTGAGGTCTAAAGCCTCTGTAGCTCAGGTCCAAAATTTCTGAGCAGGGAAGGCTCCAGCGTTGCCGGGGTCAAACCCTGAACTGCGGTAGGCTCTCAATTCTCACATGAGATACACTGCATTAATCGAGAACAGCCCTTTTTCACCTGATTACCGAGAGCTGGGACGCAATTCGAAAGCGAGGATCGAGTTCTTCGAGCGTGAGGGCGTGATTGCTCTAAGCAGGCGCGGGCCTCACAAACTGCAACATGGCCGGTTTGCTTTACCATACTTTGTGGACGGCTTGCTGCTTGCAGCTTGCATCCTGTGCTTGCATTGGCTTGGCTTTCATAGCGCCAAATGTCTCAAGCCAGGGCAGACAGACAGCCGCAACAGTTGATTTTACATTTGCTGCAGGGGTGGCGCACTGGCATCAGGACCTTCCTCACAAATCCGAGCGAAGGCCGACGTATAATTGGTCGTGTGTGGTCTCGCCCAGGGACGCAGAAGGCATGAAGCTGGATTTCTAGTGTGGGGTGGGATGGGCTTGACATGACTGATGGCTACCGCTGACTCATGAGTATTTGGCTTTTCAGAGGTCATGGGTGGATTTGCTGCACGGTCCGGTTTTAGATTCGTTTTCGAGCCACCGGCTATGACTTAGTTCCTACTGTCCTTGCATGACTTCCAGCACCAGAATTGTGGCAAGCCTTCAGCTTCAGGGTAGGCGAGGAAAAAGAAGATTTCTTCATTCGGCGTCTGCATAATCAACTTACGTCACCTTGAGCTCTTGGCAACCCGTAAGATTCGACACCTTCGCCAGGCGCAATGGGATGACAAAGGCCGGCTTCTCTGGATTGAGCCGCCACCTTCGTCTGAGCCTCAAAGCAGTCCCAAAACTTCAGACATCAGCTTCTTCTGAGGGTTTTGCTTTTTAAGACGTAGGGACCCGCAGTTGAGTGTTGGGACTTGGGCAGCTTGTTTCATGGTGATTGCAGAATGTGAGCAGAGGTGTGCAGGGCGCTGACGTTGCTCTTGCAATCACCTTCCAATTCCGAAGCAGAGCTAAGACAACACGTCTAGCCGTCCAACTATACATGCAAATGCTGTGCCGCTGTATCTTAGATGTGCGATCCCGCTCTGAGACCCTAAGACCTGTTGGGGCCCAGGCTCTGCCTGCAGTTGGAAGCTGCAGCCGCCGTATGTTCCGGCGATTTGGGGCGTTTGTAGCAGCCTCGGGCGAGGGACAAACGAACAGGGTTCCCTCAGCGACGTAAAAAGTAAGACGGAAACAGGGTCTAATCAGGCACGTTCGTAACATGGAGCTAGGATGAACTAGGTTAGGATTGGTTCTTTCTTGTACGCATCTCAACATGTCCTGGTGGTTTGGTGTTGGGTACCCATTGGCTGAATATGATGTTCTATGTGAAAGTTGGGCCCACAAAGTGTTGAGCCAAGTGTTGGACTGACTGCGGCAGCAAGCCTTCATGTCAATCTCTGTGCTTCAGTCAGCACGTGTGCAGCAGTATACCTCGCACTCGCACTGTTCCTGGCACATCCGCAAAGACAGTAGAGGTGGGTGGGAGGTAAGCGGTGTGGGCGGCGCAGGGAGCAGGCATCGCAGAAGACAGCTGAGTGGCCATCGCTGTTGTATTGGAACTGCTGGGGCCTACTGCGAAACGGTAGAGAGTCTACTAGCTGTTTCGTGGATGTTGCAAATGGAAAGAACCGATGGCAGCTTCAGCCGGAAGCCTCCAGCTTAAGATATTGGAAATGATGTCTGCCGTGTCCGTAAGCCAGCTGAGCATGTGGGGGAGCACGGGCAACCACCACCGGTCCAAAACTCCGAAATGTCCTGCTAAGGCTGGCCTTGATGTGGGACCGCGCATCCCACTTCCAGCAAGGCCTGGGCCTCAAAGGACTTATGTTAATGTGTGTGTTGGGACCCCCTGAATTCGCACATTGCCATGGTGCCTGTTGTTGCCCACAATTGTCCATCTTGCTGCCCTACTTGCCCTTGGTCGGCTTTCTAAAAACTCATCCTGCCTCAGAAGTCCTGAGCCTCCACTGGGACCTGCAGGTCAGCTCAAAGACGTGACTCCTCCTGGGTGAGTTACAATCATCAGCTGGAGCGTTCTCGCCATGCCCGGGGCAGTCGTCAATAGTTATTCCTTGAGCCCCTGGCACCTGGCAAGATGTGCCGCTGCAGAATCAGGGTCATTCTTTGCTTCTGCTTCGTGTCATGTTGGATTGGCGCTTTGATCCTGAGCTGCTTTGCGTTTAAGATGATCCTGAGGATGCAGGTGGTGACCTGAATTTGTTGCAAGGCACATGCGCAGGTTCAGTATTGACTCTAGACTGTGTAGGATACTGAGCTCATGGCTTGGCTTGGATGCGCCTTGCAGAATTGGCACGGAATTCGCAAGAAGGCCGTTGCGCCTGATTGGCCCTTCGATTGGCCTGTTTCCAGTGAGCGTCCATCAGTAGACTCCCAAAGCTGCAAACACTTCTGCTATATGTAGCATGGATTCCTCTCCATTGTTTCAGGTGTGCTCTCAGTAATACAACCCGTGCTAGGCGAGAAATCTTAAATCCTTGCCCATAAGGCAGAAGTCTTAGTTTTGCAGCCGCCGTCTCTCCTGCACAAGCGGGAACGACCACACGGCCTAGGGACGGTGACAAAGCGCCGCACCCGGAGAGCCCCTCAGAAATCTTTCCTCAGAGGACGGCAGAGATCTCAGATACTGAGCGGGCTCTTGCAACAGCCACGCTGCCGTCCATCTTGGGCATCGCTGGCGTGACGTAAACAAGTTGAAGCGCGCACAAGCATTCTTCAGCGAAGTGGCCGTCATAACGAACAGCGAGCAGTCCAGACTGATCGTAGATGTGTGGAGTGAGTGGTTCTCGGCAGAAGCTGAAAGAAGTACGTTGGAGCACGAGCTGAGCGTTTAACGCGCCTGGGCCCTCAGCAAGAAGCAAGCCTTGGATCAGGGCTGGACCTTGACCCAATGCGATGCGAACTTCAAGAAGGCCAGGCCAAAACAGCTCACACAAGGAATGCTGCTCGATATCTAGTTCTGTGGCTCAGGAGGTCAAGTCAGTGTGGCTCGATGCTTTCATAGTCAGAACTTACAGGTGTAGCTGTTTTCACGAGAGTCCAGGCTTGATTTCAACCAGATGCTGACATTTCAGGCTGATGGCCGTGGAACTATCCAGATGAAGTGCAACACCAGACCCAAAGACAAGGCAAGGAGCTGACTCTATGTGTTCTCGTGTTGGCGATGCAAAAGCTTTCGGTCCCATCTCGACTGAGCCTCTTCCAAGCAGTGAAAGATTCTGCTAGAGCTTTTTAGTAAATGTTGATCGTTGTAATACTTTTGCAGGCCAACTCAGCCACCTACAGGATCTTTGACATTCCCTGCATTTCCCTGCCCAAGAGTTTTCATGAAGGCAGTGCCCCACAAAAATTAAAGAGCTACAGGAAACCTCGGATCAGAAAGGCCCCTGACTTCCCTTTTCAGAAATTCGAGCTTCCACAGTGACCATGCGGGATCATAATGTGATCAACGTGCTTCTGCCCTGCGGTTCATCATCTCATTGTCAGCAGCCATGTCAGCACATGGAGCATGAATCTGAACAAGCATGCAGAGCATCTTTTCAAACAAAGTCTCCGTGCATGCACATCCTGATCCACTTGACGGTCTTGCATAAGAGTGCAAAGCTGAGCACAGCTCTGGTGATGATGCCGACCCTCTTGCCAAATTGCCTGCAGTGCGAAAGGTCTTGCCATTTCATACAACACGCACAAGTCCAAGCGCCTTCCCTTTCAGAAGTAGAGTCCCTGCACCTTTTTCCGTGTGCCGCTTGGTCACGGACGACTGCCATGCGGGGATAATGCGTGTCATCTTTCTGGACATTGACGGTGTTCTAGTCACTCGTCGTCCATGCATTATGGAAGAGAAGCTTTTCTGCACGTAGTTCTACGCACAAGTAGAAGCTCAGAGGCAGAAGCATAAAGCTTTGAAACAAGGCTTTTAGCTTTGTAGCGTCACATCGACGCAAGCAGAGACAAACATGAAAGGCAATAATTGTATCTTTGAATTTGCTGTTTTTCTTCTTCGTCGTTCTCGCGCAGAAGCCAGCCGGAGCTCAGAAAGGCAATCTGGGATCTGCAAGGAAGTTTGGGCCCGCAACAGTGCATAGATGCGAGCTAAGGAAGCTTCTTCAAAACCTTGCTCGCGCCGCTCAGATGCACTCTGGAACCTCAGAAATCTACTCCGCTGCATCGGTTTTTTTCTGGTGCTTCTTGGCTGCTCGACCGTATGTCTGCAAAGTTGACTTCCCAGCGCAAGAGCTCCTGACCTGAATGCAGCTCTGCTTTGTAAACCAATGTCAGGTGACGTTTGCGAACCTGTTGTTTCGTTATAACCGTCATACTTCTTTGTTTGCCACCGCCGCCACCACCACCTGCGCTGCCACGACCACAACCACCACCCCCGCCGCCGCAGCCGGCGCTGCCACCAGCAGGATTTGCAATTGTGCTGCTGCTACTATTACTACTACCACCACTACTGCTGCTGATGAACTGCAGTCTTCACCAGTCACTGTCACCACTACCGCTCTCTCCAGTGCTTCTGAATGCCACCTCTACTACAAGAAAAAGGCATTGCTAGTATTCTTGTTGTCGTCATTGCTTTGGTTTTTTCCTCTTTGTCAAAATTGCTCGTCTCCTTCTTATCACCCTGAGGTGGTGCGGGAAACTGGTGCAAAGATTGTTCTCTCCAGTGACTGGCGCTGCGGGCTCAAGTGTCAAAGCAGGCAAATGCAGGACAGCGGCTCAAGCGGGGTTTCAGTGGGATCGTTTTTTTGGGTAATTGGGCTTGACTAGTAGATTCTAGGAGTTTTTCGATTCTGCTGTCAGAGTGACATTCTACAGCAGTTGCCAGACATCCTAAGCTCGCTGTTGTGCGGTCCTGTACGTAGCAGAAATGCTCTGGCTTGCTGAACGAAGACTCAAACGGCAAATTCCCGGACTGCCGCAAAACATTCGCTGAACGAGGCAAGTGCGACTTCATTCAAAAACTAGGGTATACCTTTGGTGCTGTTTGCACCAGAAACTACGTCATTGGTTTGTTTTGAGGCGGGGAATTAGGAGCTGTTATTGTGTGCAGTTACAGTATGCTACAAGACATCGATCATCAAACCACCACAATGAGAAGTGACCCCCTTTTTATTGTTGAGAACTACTTGGACATGTGTGGTTTTGATTGTCCTCATCATCTGCTACTCCCCAAACGGCAAGGAATGAAACTCCTGCTGTCTGGAGCCTTTGTCTTCTTATGCTTTTGACTGCCGCTCTGATCAAAGTTCGGGCAAGTGATTCTTCTAACCCTGCTTCTCTTAGCACTAAATGCCTCTGAAACCCTAAGCCACGAGCGTAATCCTAAACCCTACAACCGTGTGGTGGGGCCAGCGTTTGTGAAGCTGAGGTAGACATCCCGAGGCCCGGGCGGAGGCACAGCAGGCCGGGTCTGGGTGCCAAAATCTGGGGACCCATTGGGGTAATAGTATGGTCTTATTGGGGTAATATTAGGTTATACTGGGGTTATACTGGGATAATGGAAAATAAAATGGAAACTACTATTCAGGGTTTAGCCTTCAGCATTTCAGTGACATTTAGGGCTCAGGGTTTCAGGGACATTTAGGGTTGAGGGTTCAGGGTCATATCGCTCAAACAGTGCTGTGTAGGGTTTAGGGTATCAATAATGGAGAATCCAATAGAAAACAACATGGAAAATGGACTGGAAGCTACCATCTACGGGGATTATGTAGGGACAAGGATATGTTGCCTCAATAATGGAGAATTAACTGGACAAGAACATGGACAATTAAATGGAAACAGCGGCTTCTATTGAGGGGTTCCCTTTAGGTTGAGGGGGTTATATGGGGACGCAAAAGTGTTCATTCCGTCTCTCGGTGTCTGTTGCATGAGCGTCTTGTCACTGTAGGGTTTTTAAATCTCTTGAGTTCAGTCCAAGTTGCTAGTAGCGATTGATGCAATAGTCAAATAAAAAGAGGCATCATGGTAACCGCTAGTCTTAGCATTTGTCTTGAGCTGTTTACGGAAGCGCTCATGCGAATGGATCTGCATGAGGATCAGCTCCTGGCAGAGTGACAGAGTAACAGAGTTCCATACGTGATACTGGTAGCAGTTTGGATCGTGCTTGTGGCTCCTGAAGCATGTCTCAGACTAGCAAGGTGATTCTCTGAGAATTTGCAGGCGTGAGGGGGAACCCGTCGAGTAAAGCTTGCAAAAGCTGGGTCAGGCCACGTTGCCCCTAAACAAAGGATTCCTCCATTTTGGCAGTGCCCCCTGCACCTTGAGGCATTTTTCCAAAATCCTATGCCATGAACGGTGACTTGAAACTGCACCCGGCAGGTGCTGGCTTCAGTTGGGCTCGAGATCATTGGCTGCACGCCTTGCAACTGGGCACATTTGGGCTTGCTGTTTGAAAGCAAATCACTAGTCCGAGGTGCTTCTCGTTCAGAGCAGCTGCTTTACATCTTCTGCTTGTAAGCCGTAGCAGGGTCTGCTGTTCATGCTTGACTGGGTCTGTTAGAGCGGATGAATGGGGCTTGCGTGGACACTGCAGGAGTCCACTCCTCCGAGCTCAACGCCAGTACATTGCTTTCAAGCCACCTCCCTGAGGCAAGAGCCCCTACCTTGCTCAGCGGCCAACCGAGATCTTGGAATGGAAGAGAGAGTACATGAGGACCGCCTTCTGTGCTGTTAGAAAGGGAAGTGGGGAGGGGGCGTGGAACATTACAGACTGAGAGTGCAGAGCGTGCTGTTACAAATGCTGTGCGCTTGACACGTCCTCTATGCTCCCTTGTGAGCCCCAGTCTTTAAAAAGCTTCAACGACAACCTTGTCGTCTTTTCCTCTGTTGGGTAGTTTCTAGGTGAGCGAGTCAGCATACATTCCGAACTCTCCAAATGATGCAGTCGCCATTGCCATCAGGACACATCCCGGTGACAAATGGGAAAACTGGGCTGCTTGCCGCCATCCTTGTGTTTTCTATTGCAACATCTGTCTCTCTTCGCGGCCATGATTAGCAACTTGCATCCGGAGTGCTGAACCCCAAAATTTCCCAACAGGAGACAATTTCAAACGATGCTGTCTACCCCTTCCAATCAGCCAGATGCAGAGAACGATTCACCGAAACCTTAACTCACAAGTTCCTAGACTTGTCAAATGCATTCACTATGGGAACTGCACTGTCAAAATAGGAACGTTAATTGCAGAATTCTTTTGGCCTCTGAAATTGTTAAACTTGCTGCCCCAGGTGGCCATTGATGACAGGGAGCTGCTGACAGAGCAAAATGGCCGCTTCCTCCGCGGTCACTTTGTCCCTCTGCAAATTAGATGAAGCTGGGTCAGAGATGCTCAGGCAATCGTATGCCTGAGATGCCTGCGACCACGGCTAGTGATGAGACAGCTGGGGGGTTCAGCGTACGCGCTGTGGCTTGTTATGTAGTTGGCCTTTCTATGGCGTGGTTCCCGGGCAGCAAGCCTGCATAAAGATAAAGCAGTAGCTGGCTCTTATGCTTTGCCGTCCCAAGTAAACAAAATCCACCTGGCACCACAAGTCCCGAGACGTTTGGCTGGGTGTCCATGATGAAGATCACATTCTTGTGCTCCAAGCTGCATGGTGCCGCACCCTAGGCGGTGCCGCGCATAATTCTTGAGAGATTTTGAGTAGAGATGAAGAATATCGAAGAAGGAAGAAGGGGCAGTTGTTGTAGCTGCAGACTCAGGTTCAGACCCACCCTTTGAGGGGGCTCACAGCCGAAGCTTCTGACGAAACACGGGCTTGGTTACGTGGAGCAGCTGTGCATCGTGCGTTTGGGAGATTTTGAGGGAGACCCTGGCCCGCAGAGTGTGACGTGCTGTGAAATGACCATGCCGAAGTCTTTCTGACTGCACCTTTGCCGATCCAAGCTGGAGCCCCGTCTCCTCGTCGATAGCACCAATGTGATGAAATTGAGATGCCAGGCCTGCATCGCGCTCCTAAAGCAGGAGGTCACCAAGGCTGATGCAGGCATCTGCTGCACTAGTTGGGAACTTTTACCGGTTCGGGTGTTTGCACCAATCTTACCAGTCAGGCTGTAGGGTATGCTGCCTGCAGCTTATATGTCTGGGCATGCTGCACACCCCGCCCGCCATACCCTAAACTATACAGCCAGATCCCTGAAGATTCCTTCATATTGGTTACCATGAAGCCATTTGATGGCCCTCATAATCCTCTCAGTGCTCAGAGCCTGCAGAAACGCCCCTGCTGTCAATCCTACTTAACAGAATGTCTTAAATAGTCGGGTTCAGGGGGCTTCATTGAGTCGATTCAGTGCGACTTGGATGGCATGCGTTTGATGACCTGCTTCTCCTGAGTCCTCGTGGAGCTCATAGCAATAATAGTATGCAATGCTGCGCCTTCAACGCAACTGCTTTGGAGCCAGGACGCGGTTCCATGAAGTCAGCACAAACAAAGCCAGATGCTGGCTGGGGAGCTTGAACGGTGGTACATGCAAAGCTTCATTTACCAGGTTCCCTAGTGCTCTGCCTCTGACTCTGACCAACAAGCTTGTGTGCACAAAATGTTTTGCATCGTATCTATCGTAAGGTTTGTGCTGCTAGTAGGGCTCAAAGCATGCAGACGTTTTCTTTCAGTAGACGTTTTCTTTCATTGAGTCGCATGATACCTTGCATCGTAATTGATTCAAAGAAGCCAGTTGGATCGGACTGTGCGCCTCAGGGGCCGCGGGCCCAGTGAACCCGGGCGTGCCAAGAAGCTGCTCATTTGAGGCCTCTTGCTTGAATTTTCTGTTGGGTGCGGAACAGTTAGGCTGATATGGAAGCATCAGCGCCACTATGTGGATGCAAACGGACAATCATTTACAAGTACATCCTCCTCAGGCTTGGGTGATGTTGTGGAGAGCTCGCATGGAGCCTCAAACCTGATTTTGTTGGACACGTTGCAACAGAAACTCTTGTGCGGGATGCTGCTGCGATCCACAAGGGTGTTGTTCTCAGGTTTCATCTGCAAACCCCACGGGAAGGGCAGCCACAGCCGAGGAGGTTCACGGGGGTGCTTGCTTGATACTGCTTAACATCCCTCATCAAAGAATCTGCCACCTCGCCGCGGCCTTCACCAGCAACCTTTTTTGATTTGAGACTTGCTGCAGCAAACTACTACTGTGTGTCATCAGAAGGCCGAATATTTCATTTTTCGACGTTCTTTGACAGCTGCAGCAGCTTTTCTTGAAGCGGCACGTTCTGACAGGACACGCTGGCTACGCGACCAAAGCCTCAGGCAGCCAGTTGGCCACCTGTGAGTTGCTAGGATTCTGTCTCAGTCCCAAGCCAGCGTTGTGAATTCATGTGAAGGCATGAAGCAAAGATCCGTTTACACATGAGCCATGGAGGTCTGAAGGGTCCCAGTACCCATCAATTTAACATGGAAGGCAACTTTTACAGCAGAGCTGCTCACTACTAGGGTTTTTGGTGGTGAAGCAGATGAGCAGGTGGTTTTCACCAGCAGGATGAGGATCAAATGGATTACTTTCGGGTGGTCTGGGATGGCGGCTCAAGCGAGTGCAGGTGGCTGAAAGTCATTGAACGTTCAAATTACCTCTGCAAGTTTCAGTTTAGCTTGTAGGCAAGAGTTCAGGCAAGTATCCAGACAGAGATTTGCCTCGTGGCACCTGGAAGGCCCCACATGGCCGTCCAGCCCCTGCAGCTTCACACATCTCGGCGGCACATGCTGCACGAGCACTTCGAGTACACGGCACGGTAGCTCTTATGGCAACAAGCTTTTGTGAGACTTGTCGGCTTTAAATGTGTGATGGCAGGAACCCCATCTTTGCCTCTGGAATTAGCGTGCTTTAGAGCCGGAACCCGAGGCACCGCTGCAGGCCTCTCGGCGTCCCAGCGACCCCGGGGCCGTGGCGGCACGCACCGCACCGGCTCGGCGGCCGCGCCCGCGCCCCTCTGGCTGGAAGAGATGGACAGACTTGTTGTTTTTCGCATTCATTTCATACTTGTGTGTATCAACAATTGTTCTGTTTCTGACCTAGGTTAGCCAGGAACAAGCTGGCAGGCGAGGAAGGTCAACACAAATGTAAGCGGAAGTAAGGCCTTCCCTGTCATCCATTTACACCTCAGGGAGAACCCCAAGGGCCTTTGCACTTTCTATCAAAACAAGGGGACGTCAGCGCCACCATTCGGCCTAAAACCCAAAGCGACGATGGTGGCTCTGCAACGAGTTGATGTTGGAGAGGTCAGCCAGAGCCGCCAGAGCACTGCAAGAAATCAAGCTTGACAGTCTCGTCCTCTTGGAATCATTGGTCGTTGCTGTTATGGCTGTTTCACTTACCTCGGCTTACATTTGTGTTGACCTTCCTCGCCTGCCAGCTTATTCCCGGCTAACCTAGGTCAGAAACAGAACAATTGTTTTGATAGAAAGTGCACAGGCCCTTGGGGTTCTCGCTGAGGTGTAAATGGATGACAGGGAAGGCCTTGAGTCTAGGCTAGGAGGGGTTTCTAGTACAACTAAGGAAACCAAGTATTTTGCAGAGATGTGTCACAAGTTTACCGGAGGGTGCTGAAACGCGGGGTGCGCCTCATGCTCCAGCAGAACGCTTCAGCCAAATTTGGAACTGAGAGGCTCATTCCTACTGATGTTTTTAGTTTTACCTGTCAGAGAAAGCGCAGGTTTTGGGGTTTCAGATTTGGGAGACTTGCTCGTGAGTCTACGCTCTGTCCATTTTTTCAACAGACATCATTCTCAGGAGCAAATTGTTTCCAAAGTGTGCAGCTGCAGGAGTGCTGTTGGTTGCTGTCATACAAAACCACCATCGACTTGAATTGCAGAGACGCACAGATCTTGGCTGACATCTGAGAAAAATCCAAAGCATGGAGCACGCTGGAGCCTGGAATTTGCCACGGAGGACCTATTCTTTGGTATCATTTTCTATTTACGAATGATTTTTCATCATTTTGCATCATTTGCATCACTTACTTGACTTCTGCCTTCTTTCTGCTGGCTTCTTGGTTTTTTGGCTTCTTGGCTTCTGGGCTTATTGGCTTGTTGGCTTTCTGGTTCCTTCGATTCCTGGCTCTGCGGTTTCTCGGTACCTTCCTTAAAGTAGTAGCAGTAGTAGTAGTAGTAGCAGCAGCAGCAGTAGTAGTTGATGAGGAAGGGAGGGTTATGCAGCTCCTTTGGTTTGCAATTGGCAGGTGCTGCGCGCGCCCCCTCCCTCCCCCCCAACTCCCCTGCCTTTGTAACGGTCATCCATGCCTGCCGCTGTCATCGTTTTAAATCATCTCATTACTTTCCATGATCCCGACTCCCCCCCTTTTATTGTGAGGCCATCCAAGCTTGCTGGAGTTATGTAGATCATTTTGTTTGCAAATAGGGGGGGGCTGTGCCACACCCCAACCCCCCCTTTTTTAAATGCCATCATCCATGCTTCATGTTCTCATCATCTTGATGGTTTTCATAATTTTGCACAATTTGCAACATGAGGCTTCACATTTTTCGTAGTTGTCAATCATGTTTATTTTCACTTTTTGTTTGCATGTCTTTAATCTTCATCATTGCTTCATAATTCTCACGGGTTGTCTGCAGTGTTTTCATCATTTTTCTATCATTATGTCTCATCATTTGACATGATTGTTCATCATTTCTCATCATTGTTCCCAATTTTCTTGATTTTCTTCATTTCTCATCACTTTTCGTAATTTTCATCACTTTCTTTCAACTGTATCATTTTCATCATTTTCACAACTTTTCATTATTTTCAATATGTTCATCCTTTTTTCTCTCATTTCCCTGTTATTTTCATTATTTTTGATTATTCGTCATATTTTCATCATTTTCCTATTATCTCCGTGATTTTCAGAATGTTCATTATTTCCCTCTGTAATTTTCATCATTTTTTTCACAATTTTCCATCCTGTTTTATCATTGTCATGATCTTTTTGCAATTTCTCTATCATGTTCATGTTTTCTTACATTTTCTTTTTTCTGTTAGTTTCCCACATAACTTTTAATGATTCGATCTTTTTCTGTCATTTTTCATCATCTTATATCATTTCTATGATTTTCATCATGTTTCATCATTTTTCATGATTTTCATGCTTTCCATCAGTCTTCAGAGTTTTTGCTTCAGAATTGTGCTCTCGTGTGAGGCGTCCTTCGATTCCAGGCCCTCAGCCGAAAAATAAGTCACACCCCCCCCCAACAAAAAGTCACAAAAACAATTCCAGCCATTTGCTACGTGGCTCAGGCTCTGTAGATGCAGGTGTCGTTGATCGAAGATGAGGCCTTATGCAGATGAGTTGTACAGGCGCTGATGATGCAATGTGTTTTTGCAGATGTTGGTAAAGAGTTGGGGTGAACCTGGCAATCTTCTGCTTCTAGCATGCAGCACCGAGAAGCGTGCATCAAAATTGCCCGAGTTGACCCTGACAAGAAGGCCCCTAAGCGATCCGGCCGACGCAGCCGGCATCTGGCTGCTGACAGTGAATGGAGGAGTCCATGCATTCTTGCTGAATGCCTGGGTGCACACTGGCACATCATGCTGGTGGGCTTTGCGTCTACGGTATTGGAGTTTGGAGTTCGTGGGAATGCTTCTAAGGGTGTCACGGCACGTTTTCATGTTGATGTCGTTCTTAAAGATAAGCCTAAGTCTCAACAGATGCCTGGAGGGTTGTGCATCTTGCCCGCAATGCAGATGAAGCGGGAGGGCTCTTGTCAAGCGGAGGCTGCTGTCTCACCTGCACCCAGGCTGTAGGATCTGAACGTATAGTCTGTAATTTTGAAGCAAACGTCTCCGCCACAAGTGGCTATGCTTAGGAATGTTTCCGTCGACTGGGCCAGATGAGCTGCATGTGGTCGCAGGCTGACACAACTGACAAAGCTACGACTACGCAACAGACCGGGTTGAAGTTTATGGCGGCGATCCATCCATCACCGCCAGCCTTCCATTTTCCATGTACTCAAGAGCACATTTGTGCTGTGGTGAATGCGTCCTACAAACAGTTTTTTGTCCGGAAAAAGGGTAGCTGTTAGAGGGAACCTCTTTTTTCCGAAGCGGGGTAGTACTTGATGAGCCTTGGAGGCCCTGGATTTCAGCCGGCACTACAACACACACTGTTTCGGAAAATGGGGTTGTCTTTTTCTGGAGGCACCTACATTGGCCTACATTATTTATGAGCCATAAACTCCAACTCCCGTCTCGTAGCTAAGCAACCGGTAAATGCTCTGTTTCCAGTTGCAGACGAGGACACTTAACTAGCCCCGGGTGTTTAGACAGGCACGACATGGATAGGTTGGAAAGTTGGAAATACGTGAATTAAGAATGTAAAGCATTGGAATCTCTCCACTTGGAAATAGAAAATGGGAAAATAATAGCAACACAGCCGGAAAACACGTTCAAAACGTGGGGAAGCATTAGGAACAACAGAAGGAGGTGAACAAAATAACATCACATGATAACTTAGGAACTTTGAGAAACAACTTGTTTTCCCATTTGTTTTTGGTAATACCCTGTGGTTGTTGTGTTCATGTGTGCTTACTGTTTCTTCCAATTTTTTTTGCTACGTTTGCCTATTTTGCACTAGACGTGGCAATTTTCCCGTTATGTCCCTTTTACTTTCCTGTTTTTCTCATTTATCTAATTTCCTTTTCTTTGAGAGGCATTACTATTTTGGATTCGCGCATTTCTCCTCACCTCCATTTCCCTACATTGAATATTCCAGGTTTTTGAACCTATCCATATTCACGCTCGTCACGACCCTAGCGCTTCTGAAGTGGCGTGTGGGAGAGAAAGGGTTGTTGTAGCAATTCTGAATCTATTCGATACAGTATCCCTGGTGCTGTGGGGATTGCCTGTTCCCACTTCGAGAACGGCGGACAGACCATGGCTGGCGAAACTGCCGGTCATGGAGACACGAACCCGCGAGAAAAGAGGACTTCTTGCTTCCTGGAAATTCCTGGGTTGGTATAGGCATGTTTGTGTTGTGGGTCTACAAGGCTACTGCTTCAGGAAAGGGCTACTGCTTCAGGTACGGACTGACGCTGGCACCTGCAGTAACACTCATCTGAAGTACCAAGCCTTGAGTTCAGAAACCTGGAAGCCCGGTGCGGGCAGGGATGGTTGCGAGAAAAGGACTACTGTCGTTGACCCATCTTACCCGTCTTTGCCAGGAAGTCAGCTCCTGAACCCGTGAGTTTCTTAAGCCTGAAATTCTAGGCTTCCCCCAATTCGCCAGGACAGCAACCCTTCATCCCAACTCTGCCAGGGCCGTTTGCCTATCCGGTTTGGCTTCTCGCTTGGCAACGGCATTGGTCAGGACAAGGCACGCTGACTTTTGGGGGTTCTGGCTGAGTATGCCTTCTATGTTATTATGATGCGATAGATTCTGCCTCGTGACCACAAGTGTGCCTGTTCGTATACGAGTGCTTTTGAAGCTGATGTTGATGTTTTCTGGACAGTCGGGCAGACGGGATGGCAATTACGACTGTGCAGATCCCTTTTCCGCTCAACTTCTGGTAGCACAATTATCCTCTTCTGCTGTTGCTGAAGTAGCAGGATTCCTCATGTGACGATGACATTAAGAGCAGTAGTCATGGTGGCACATTTCACACAGCAGCAGTAGCAAGAACAATGATGATAATGAAAGTCACAGCTGCAGCATTGCGGGCAGCAAGTTACTGATCCGCAGTCGGCTCAAGTTGCGAGTGACCGCCCAATTCCGCGCATACCGGGCGATAACCATGGCTGAAGAGGAGGAAGTCAACCCGAAGGCAAGAATGGCGAGACCCTTCAGATGTGCTGCTAATTTCTCAGAGCCTGAACTACAGTGTCTGCTGCATTCTGATGCGAATTTGCTGGCCCCTGGCCTCACTGTTTTGGCATATCCTCCAGTGCTCAGTTGTGCGTTTTTTCTCTCTGCAGGCCTACCCCCTGGCCAAGGATGCCGTTGACATTGTCCTTTTGTTCGGTGATCAGGTGTTGGTGAGGTATCAATACCAGTTTTTTTTTCTGCTCTGCAGCATTCAGAAGGGAAATTGAAGGGCAGCAGAGTCGATTCAGGTGACGAGCGGCATTCTGCACATGATGGGTCTCAAAGGGTATCCGAAGAAAAGTCAAGGTTTTCTGGACGGCCATGTAGCTTGAGCTTCAGGAACTTCAAGGTGAACTAGACGGCTTCAGTCCAAAAGTATCTGGCTTGCGCGTGTGGGGATCACAACTCAGTTGTGCATAGGCCTTGTCTGTGTTTGGAGTCCAGCAGCAGGTGTGCTGCCATGAAGTGAGGGTGTTTTCGGAGTTAGATCAGCAATAATGTTGGACTCTGTTTAATGATAGGGGTTCCCCCCCCCCCCGGTGAACAATTACCATTCCTCTTTAA
>CAJNIZ010023814.1:49188-76922 GCA_905231905.1 Symbiodinium pilosum | reverse complement strand
CTAATTTTGGGAAACCCCCATTCTTTTGCCCTTCTGAGAAGCCTTTTGCTTCGGCCTCGGAGCTGAACTAAATGGTAGTTATGGTCCTCGGCCGACGCGGTGGCCCGCAGTCCCAGCTGGTCCAAGTGAGGCCGGAGGCAAGGATCTGAGAGCCTGGCTAGACATACATATATATATATATATAGATATATTATTTATATATACATATATACATAATATACCGATCGCATGCGAACGCATGGCAACTTTTGGAGAGCTTGACGTGTCTTTCAACTCTGTCTATCCACCGTCACAACGACAATACAATCAGCACATGTTACCCTAGCGGCCAGAACATCTGATGTGCTTCGTTCTGGGTTGAGAATTCTCAAATGCTAAACCATGCGATACAAGCAAGTCCTCCCACAACGATGCACCTCTAGATGTTAGATCTTCTACAGCACCTTCCCTGCGTCAGTTGCCCAACACGCCTCGCGGCCGGCCAAGGAGACTCTGCCCCATCAGGCAAAGGCCCTGGCAAAAACGGAACAGTCACAACTGACTTTTAGCATGGCCAGAGCCGTGACTCTGGCGCTAAGACTACAACGATTAGCCACATCAAAACCCCGCTAAGGTGGGGGGCCATCAAATGCGTAGCAGGCTTACCAACGTTTTGTGACGCCATGAAATTCTGAAGTACTGCAAGGTTTGCCACAAGTCATCCCAAACTCTTGGCTCTCTGTCATGCAGCATGGGAAAAGATTTCAGTCTGGCGCCTGGGTCACAGCATGTAGTGCAGACTAGCCGCATGCAAGATTGCTTGTGCATTGCATCTGCAGATGTAAAACCTCTCCAGGTGAGCCAAGTCCCGTTGTTCCCGGGTCCTGACTGGAAAAATGCTTTGGGGCCAAACATGCGAGCACCTGTAGGGCTCCACGGGCAGAACGGCAAGCCCAACGCCTTTGTTTGACGTCAAATGGTGCCAGGACAGCTCTCTGGCTGCGACATGCAGCAGCTTACCCGACATGGCTTCATGTGTGGCTTGACAGAGCATTAAATGAGATTTGAAGTCAATGTGGGTTTGGCTTTTGCGCTACACCCCTTGCATCTGGCTTTTGCTGGATTCCACACACGCGCAACTAGGATTGAGAAGAATGACTTTGTGTCGGGATCCGCCCCTCCTGACCCGAGACACAACAGTCAAGACGCAAGCTGGGCATGGGTAAGCAAGTTGTCTATGCACGTCTGCTATCCGCTCTGGAATCGCAGGCCCATACGCTGTCCAACAGACGTTCACAAGAGAAGGTGACAACAAATGGTAGAACGTGTGGAGACGGTCAAAGTTTAAGGCACCTTTGCCTGTACCAACTGCAAAAGCTCCTACAGCCACCACACACACACACCTCCAGCAGCCCGAGCACCTCCTGCACTGCAGATCGCAGCCGTGGCTCCACGAAGTCCATGGCACGCGTGTCCTGGCTGGGTTGAGGACTGGCTGTTCTTTCAGGTGTTGGCTCTGAGGGCTTGAGGTGCAAGACTTGACCTGCTTGCGTCCCCATCTGCAAACAAGTGGTAACACAAAGATGTGTCTGCGTGTGTTAAGTTTTCAGTTTGTCATGTGGGCTACTGCATGGCCGGTGGAGGTGCTGCCACGCCCAACCGCATGCATAATTCGGAGGAGCCACAACACGGCAAAGTATTATCATCAAAGGAGATCAATTTCAGGATGTGAGCCCTTAGACTATATTTGGGAGCCACAACCTGGGCAAGGGGTTTGTAGCATTGGGTACGAACCAGTCAGAAGCGGAACTCAAAAGAACCTCTGCAATTTGATCTTTTGAGTCATGCTTTCGGTTCAAGGGCCAGGGATTTGCAGCTGAGAGTTCTGGGTGACAGGGTGGCGCTCTGCGGAGACCCACCAAAGAGGACAGACTGCGCATGTGCCGTGATATCACTGCTGGTCGCACAGGCTGTATGCTTTACACCATCCAGAGATTTAGTTAGTCTGGATTTTGAGATCAGGCGCAAATGGTTCTGCAAAGTTCAGGATGCACGCTGTTTGGGCCAAGCCTGCGCAAACCCTTGTAACTTGTCACTGGCCTGATAGATCGCTGCTAAAACGAGCGCCAGGTCCTGCCACTGGTTGTATTGCAGGGCTGAGGTTTGCGTTCTTCCTATGGCCCGCAGGTTCTTCAAATCAAGCTGGGAATGCATCCACATGCTGCAACCCTCATGGCAGGAAAATTCTGTGCTATGCTCATTTTATGGCTGTTAAAAATGCCCTTCGACATTTCGTATGTACAAGGCGCGCCGGCCTCTTCTTGGAGACCCCATGCCAACAGAAAAAAACTGCAATGAGAGTGTCTTGTCAGCTTCATATTCGACTTTTCAGCCATCAAACCAACAAGCTTCTGTTACTAAGTCATCAAAATCCAGGCCGTTCAGGATTTTGCAGGGCGTCTTTTTTCAGCAGGGCCACAGGGCATAAGAAAGTTATATGATTTAGTATCTCTCGCTTTGGGGCTAAGACGAAATTGGGAACGAAGGAATGAGTCCATAAGAATAGTAAACATGAATAATTTGTGGGGATAAAGAACCCTGAGGTGTAGGAATCTCAGCAAATTGGGGGTGAGGAGCTGAAGTGAGGAGTTGAGCAAGCTGTCTGCACGGAAGTTTTCATTGGCCACCGCATCTCGTGAAGACCTCATAGCTAGAATTTGACATCTGGAGTGGACTCGCATCAATGCTGAAGAGAAGCAGTCATCCAAATAGCTCAGGGCGCATTCTAATTCTAATCAGAAATCTTGACTGCCAGCAGCTCAGCGAGCTGCTCGCAATTGTAGGTAATGGGTCAGGACTACCGGATGTGATAACTCCGGAAGCTAGACCTATTCCCAAGGCTTTGAAGCGTCCTGTACCTCAGGCTCCAACAGTGCCAGGATCAGACCACAGTTCTTGGCAGCAACCAAAGCAACCTCCGCAGCGAGGCTACGTCAGCAAAACCTGTTGCATATTGCTTCATACGACATGTAGGCCTGGACCACTCGCTGGACAAGCTGTTACACCCTTCTTCTGCATGAAAACAGCAACGCATGCGCATGTTGGCAGCAGCAGCAACAGCAGCAACATCAGCAAGGATGTGCTATTTGAGAACCAGGAAGAGTGCTGGCTACATGGCAGTTCGAATTCGCACAGAAAGTAATTGCAGTCAACGAATGCCAACTGTCGAAAGTCACCTTAAGAGTATGCTTCCAAGCTCAGAGAAGCAAGAACTGCTCCCCCAGGGACCCCAAGTGGACCTACATCTACATGGCTGTGGTCCAATATTGATGCCTAATGCCGGTGCCAGACTGATTCTATATTCGGGCGGTTGATTTTCCAGTCAGGAACTGGCCTCGTAGTCACCAGAGAACTTGCGAGCATAGCGCAGGGCCTGCGGCCAGTACCACCCTTGATAGAAGTTCCATGAAAGCGCAAGCCTGAAAGCTGAGGACCATGATGGTTCAGTATAGCTCACAGATCATCACTTGCATCAACATCAGGCTTCAAGAATCTGAGCAACTGTGCGACACGTTCATTCCAGGAGTTTCTAGTTTCTGTGGCCATCAACAGAAAAACTCGCACCGGAGAAAGTGAGGGTCATTCTCCCAAACCCTGCAGCGGAGCTGACTAAGAAGCAGGAAGGCACAGCAAAGCTATAGCGGGAAGAACATGACAACATTTTGCACTGCTACCAGTACCCCAGGTGAACACTCGCCAGAACTGAAAAGGAGACGCCCATGTAGACAATTGCAACGAACCCTTGTCACATCCAGTCCAAACTACAAAAGGACGACTGCGACCTGCACGAAACTGCAAAAAAAAACTGCAGACAGGGCGTTTGTCAGGACCTCCCCGGTGTTTTTCACGGCTGCCAAAACAACTTCTCGGTCTGCCTGCTCTGACTTTGTGGCTGGAGATGCTGGGGATGGTAGTAGCGGTGGGGCTTCAGTTCTGGGCTTGGTGCTATCAGTTCTGGCAGTTTAGGTTTCTGCTTATGCTTACTGTTGGTCCATTTGGGCTGCCGGACTGTTAAGCTCACAGGTTCCGAGACACTACTGCAGTCAAACTGCTAAAGCCTGGTGGGCCAACCAAAGTCATCGATGCTTCAGCCTATATGTTTTGCAATGCAAGATTAAGATTTGTGTCGCTTGGCCATAAAACTCAGCGATTCAGCTCTGGCCTGAGGGGACACACTGCCTCGCACAATGAAAGCAACCAAGATGCGTAGGGCTTCATTGATGGTTGTTATCCAAGAACATCCCATTCACTTGTACTCGGATTTCCAAGCTTGTCCCACTCAAGTTCCTCACCCCATGAAGACTACTAGACCCTGCACCTCAGCTACTCAACAAGCACAGGGATACCTCACATACCCCACTACAGTAACTACAACAAGACCGGGTCTACGTTCCTGCCATGGCTCCCTGACTGACTCAACAAGTAGAAAAGAAGAGGCCTATTACTTTCCAGCCCTGGCTATGATCATCGCCTGCAGCTCCTCGGATGCAAACTCAAGTGCCCAGCCCTCCTCACAAGGAGGCGGCCGTTAAAGGCTTAGGGTTTAGGCTTTGCGAGCGCTGGAGAGATGCTGCGCGGCATGCTTCAACAACACTTTGTCTGAGATCAACATTCATGCTGTTAAAAAACTCTTGATGAATTGAAGAAGCGACTTGGGCAGGACCAACCTAGTTGGCCTGTGTTGTTCCGAAACACAAAAAGCAGGATTACATGAAGAAATGCCAGGAACTCCCAGGAGGGGGCAGCTCGGCTATGAAGAGCACTGTAACTGACTAGGTCTCTCTGGCAAGCACTGGGATCCAGTGTGATCCCTTGAATACCTACACGGGTGTTTCCATGACCTGCTTGAAAGATTTGCAAAGAGCAGCGCGGCACCGTCAAAACAAAAAAGATATCCTGACAAGTTGTCGAATAAGCTTTTTTTATCGGATGTCTGCGGCAGCTGCACTAAATGGATGGCAGGCTGCAAAAAGACGACAGAACAGCTTGGCTGCAAGGAGTCGTGTCTTCTGCACATCGGTTTGCTACAATTCAGAAACACCTGCGGTGTACATTCCCGCAGCCGATTGGCTGCCAAGTCTCAATTACAATGTTGTGCAAGTTGGCAGCAGAGGGACATCTGACCAGCCTTGCCTGCGTTGCCACCAGGTGGAGTTGAACGCAGAAAGTACAGGAGTTGCTGAAAATCGGCAACTCCTTGCTTGTTGCCTTTGGAATGATGAGATTTTGGTATACTGAGGTCATGCAGGATTTGCAGCATCAACAGAAGGACTTCATCCCCGTTTTCGTCCTATTCCACATCTCTGCCATCAACTATGAGCTCTGGGGATTTAGGATTGCCGTGATAAAGTCAACTCTGATCATAATGCTTATGCCTCCAAACCAGACTAGAAACAGCACCCTCTGTCTAAGCAACAGCAGGCCAGCTGGCAAAGAGGCTGCAGCTGTACAATCCTTTCTCTGCAGCTGGCAAATTCTCTATGCACAGGAAACATCAGCTTTCGGAAGCCAGACCCCTTGCCAGATCAAGAGGAGCGGTCACAAGGATGGAAGGGCTCCAAAGGAATAAAGGGAAGCACCTCCACAGCAGCAAGCGTGTCGAGGCGGCTTACCAAATGGCTTATATGAGCTAGAGGCAGCTACATGAAGCCCCTGCAAGTACTTGGATACTTGGACATCAAGCTTTATGACAGCAATTGTGATTGACACGGGACCACATTGCACATGCCTTTGCGGGACTTTCAGGCTTCAGGTGCTCCTTCTCTGCTCCAACAACAAGGGAGCTATCAAAAGAGAAGGGACTCCAGCGCGATCACGTTCCACCGAGCATGGCACCCTGTCCGCCCAAAGGAAGCAGCCAAAGCCAAGCTCCTCTCTGCGTGTCACACCAGGCCCTCTCTAGGCTTCAAAGTACGGGGCGCCTTAAGAAACAAATACCAAGCTCACACGCGACATGTTTGTTCACACGGCCTTTGGCCAAAGCCGAGCAGGTGTCCCTACTGACTGTGCGGCATGACCTGTTCGGAAGATGGCTAGTGACTTCTAGGACGGAACCGGTTCTCAGACCCTTCGCATGGGTTGGCATGCTGTGGCTGTTGAGTCCTTGCCAACCCAAGAGACAAATGCCATGCGATGCCGATGCCAGTCAGGGAAGATCCATGCATGCCTGAGCGAGCAATTTCAAAAAATCGCACATCTCAACGAGAAACTGAAGAGTCGGAGGAGGACACATCTGTTTCCGAAAATACGCTGTTGTTGTGATCAGGGTGAAGCTTCTACCCTTGATTCGCAACCTGCAAACAACGTGAGCGGAAAGCGGCAGTTATGGGTCCACGACCTGCTGCACCCACATGATCTGAGAAAGAGACACACGGGATAGTTCGCTGATTTGCAACCTATGACCCCATTCAACTTGGAATTCGAATACATTCAACTGCATAATCTGACACAGCTAGTAAAACCGGATATCAAAGTCAGGAAAGAAATTGGAAGCCTATCTGATCTGAACTAGGGAAAGAACACAGTTGGAAGGCTGACAAGAAGATGCGCACGAGGGATGATTGTCCGAGTGACCTGGTTGACCAGGGCACCAGCCGCATCGCGGACAAGAGCGCCTGTCAATCAAAGCCTTGAAGACTGAAATCAACATCTTGCTGGCTGAGCGCAGCAAACAGTAGCGTCTGACCTCTGAGTGAGAAAGACTCAACAGACCTCTCAAGACCTCAACTCATGTGCAGTACTCTCAGGTGGCTCTTCTCCTGACGAGCTGTGGAACCATAGAAGAGGCGGACTCAGCCAGCGAATTAGGGCGTTGAACTCTCCAATGCATTTCTTGTGGAGCAAGCCTGCGTGATCCGCAAACGCTCCGGCACCATGCGGCGGTCGAGGCAAAGCCCTGATAGGTCCGAACCTTACCGGAGAGTGTACTGGCAACAAGCATCATACCAACACCAACAACAGTTGCAGCCATGCGGCCGGTAACAGCAATAATCAGAAGACTAGCTCATACAGCAGATAGTAAAGCAGTAAAAATGCTCCTAGTCATGAGAGAGTCATGGAAGTACGGGTGGTGCAGCTCGATCGCTCGTGAAAATTATGAACTGTAGAGAGTCTCCGTTTCTGGAAATCTTGTTTCAGCAAGTAACTGGAGTCAGGAGTTTTCACTGCACTGCAGCAGACATGACGAGCACACTCAGAACGGAGAAGTATTGAAGACCTTCCAGTGAACTCGACACTGCAAATGAGCCCAGGTGCTCATCAGCCTGGCAAGAACCTCAGGAATTTTTGTTGATGCAGCAAGGAAGCCCTGCTATGATTGCGGAGCCTTACTGTGTCATGAGGTGCGTACCCAAGCAGGGCCAAGTCATGAGGCTCAATTATGCAGAACGGAACTAACAATCCTACTGAAAGCAGCAAGCCATTTGCCAGTGCGGAACCACACCGTTGAGAAGCTGCGCCCATCGGCAAGACAGGCTCTGGCCCACATCCGGATGCCTAAGCAGCTTTATGCGGCTGATCCAGCTTACAACTCAACTCAAAAAATAGAGGAAGTGGATGGTGGATGCTGACAGACTTACAGCGGTAAGAATAGCTCTCAATGTTCCAGGCCTCAACCTGCTGGCTCGATGTGGAAAGCTTTTCTACAGGCTGCCCCCGAGTGGCTGGAACAAGGGCTGATCGCTCTGGCTTCCCGAAGTCTTTCCAAATTCGCCTGGGTAGACTCATTATGTCATTATGCAAGCAATGCAGTCTCTGCAGATGAATTGACGTTCCTGCTTGCTGCTTCATCCAAGCCACCGAAGAAAAAGTCAGCATCATCATTCTTGATGGTCTTGTTGAAGTCTTCGGCGTTCTGAGCTTTCTAGCACTGGAAACCAAAAGAAGAAGGGCTGCAGGAGAATCTTCATCGGCTTCCAACGTTGCTGATGGCTTCCTTTATCTTACAGCCTGAAGCTTTTTGCTCTATATGACTTCAGGACCGAAAACCGGACAAGCGAAAGTCTTATTGGCGGGTATTGACGCATGTTGCTGGATGTCATCGGTTGAAGGGGTTACGTCTTGTGGCCATGGCTCGGAACCGGGCTGCTTTGGTCGTGTTAACCCAGGGATCCCAACGGCGGCCAGGGTTACTATGCTAGACACCACCAGAAGGATGCTGCCAAGTGTTGGAGGCCCCCGTAGCTAATAGTCACCAATAGCGCCCGCAACCTCCAAGCATGATAACCTGTACCTTAACTTGTTTCGCACTGCTGCTATTACTGAACTACTCCTGCAAACAAAAAACAAGATCTGCACTGCCCAGCTAAACTTCCTGAAAAACGCTGTACGCAGGTTTCTTGTGCCAAGCTTCTGGGGGCCATTGCTGGAAGGAGCTCTCCAGGTCCAGCGAAGCGAAGAACATCTCCTGAAGATCAAACATACCAATCTCTTAACTTGCTGTCTTGCAGGCACCCTCCTGGCTCAGGATCAACGCTCCAGGTTTTTTTGCAAACAGCAAGTCGCTGGTGAAGCAGATCACGCCGGGCAGACTCTTGCCAAGCCCAGTCTTGCCACAATGACACAGAAGCGACTAGCAAATACATCAAGTGTCATCAGGTTGAATCAGGCAAACGCACGAAGACACGTCTAAACTCCCATGCCGCTCAATCAAAACAGAGATCGACAGGAGCATCCACAGCTGCAAGATGTCCAAGGAGTGTCATTGAAGCCAGATGCAGCGGTAAATGGAACACAATGCCCCAACCACAAGCACCAAACTTGCCACGACACCCAGGGAGCCTCAAGAAGCAGCACTCCACAGCAAATTCAGTCAGGGGCTGTCCCGCGAAGGGAAGGCCATGTCCATGACCCAGGGCGGAAGAATAAGCGGCTCAATCTCCAGCAGCGTCAGGTGAAACCTGAGCGCTCAAGCCAGTGTCTTTGTGAGACTGCAACAGAAAAAGAAATCCTCCAACACTCCTTCTTGCCCCTTCTTCCCTCCTTCCCTGAAATGGAGACAGGAAGCCGCAGACTCGCCTCGAGAATGAGCTGGGCCGCCGCCCGGGGTGGCGTTTCCTGATTTGGATTGCGTACTTCTAGATTTTGGTCAATATGGGCTGGGGTTGGCAACCGTTTAAGGTTCAGAAGTCCAGGACAGGTCTGTGTTCTTTGGAGTGTGCGTGCAAGACGATACTGTGAGTTTCCAGGAGTTCTAACCTTCAGTCAAACTGACCTCAAGCAGGATCCCTCATCCTGAACAGGCAGACACTCTGTCAGCATGACACGTTTAGAGTAAGATCTAGCACCAGTACCAGCATCAGCAAAGCCAGCACCGTCACCAGCAAAACACAAAACAAGCAAAAGCAGCACCGGCAAGTTCAGTACCAGCAGCAGCAGCAGCAGCAGCAGCAGCAGCAGCATCAGCACCGGGATACGAGGAGAAGCAGCATCACAAAAATGGTGACGGTCAGGACAGTGGCCACCACTGCACCTACAATGACGATGACAATGACGACGATGATGATAGCAGCTGCAGCTGCTCTTGCTGCTGCTGCTCCTGCTGCTGCTACGACGACTTTCCCTCTGCTACTACTCGTACTGCCATACTCGCTATGACACTGCCACTAGTAGTACATCTGCTATGCTACTGATATTGTGCATCCTGGTCCTACCGCCACTACGAGTCTACAAGTACACTGCTGTCTGGGCTCGAGAAAAGGCTGGAGGCCGACATAGTTCAGCAGCTCGCTCGCGACTGCAGAAGCACGAGCTGTCAGCCTCTCAGAAATGCACCAGACCGTCGCTAGGCCGTTTGCAGCTTGGGGTGGGAAGTCTGGACAACGGACAAAAAACTTGTGAAAGCAGCGTATGTCTGCATGCCAGGAGTTCCACAATCGCAAAAAAGAAACGAATGGTACCATGGAAGGGCTTGGGCAAAGTGATGCGTAAAGGCATCTGTGGGCTATGTTTCCTTGCACGTCGCATCAGTGGACCATCGATTCCATGTTAGCGCTCGTGGCGACACTTCAGCTAAAGAGAGCCAGTGGGCATTGCAGCCACTACAGGAGGGATTTCTACAGTCGCTTGCTTGGCTTGGCGTTGGTTTGGGCTGTAGGGGGTCTAGGGACCTGGACTACTATGGCATTCATTGCAGCATTAATCAAAGTTAGCTCAATTCAGCCGTGGGCAACTTGCTCTGTCTACCGTGAACCCCGAGCCCTCAACTTCAAGGCCCAGGTTTTCAGTCTGCTTAAGCATTTCCAGGAACTAGGGGTTCCGTTTTTGGATATTCCTACAAGAAGGACTGTTGTTCGCAGTTTCTTTGAAAGAGAAGGTCTCTATGAACCTGGTACTCGTGTTCAATTTTGTTTAAATGGCATGTTTTCAATGCTCATTCGTGTCGTTCATGTTGATGCTGCCGTGAGATGGTATTATTTGTATGACGTGAACCACAGTTGCGAATTCCGCAGTCCTTCAAACGCGTCAACTGTCGCCGGGCGCCACAAACATCAGAAGTGCACAGAGTCGTGTTCAAAAATCAAACAACCTGATCAGGTTCATAGAAACATGCTGAATGGCACCTACTCTGCGTTTTGATGTTAGTTACAACAAGCAGAATGAGTTGCACTGACGCAAACCAGTGCGGACATTCAGATTTAAGAAGAGCCTCCGTTCTCTGAAACAAGGCACATGCCCAGCCTTGGTTCAGATTGCTGGCTCACCGCTGGGATCGGCTGCAAGGACCCTTCTTGAACCTGCGAGTGAGGCAAAGGATACCAAGCGATCAAGGTTCAGGTGTCTTAAGCTAGGCCTCCGACCATCGCCAGATTATTCGAATACCCTGCTGCTGCTCAAGGTCTAAGTATTGAGCGCCCTTGCTCTGGCAATAGATTTGAGAAGGAAGCTGGACGCTTAGCACCATAATGCCTTGTTTCACTGGGCTGGGTCAACCCTCAAAGTTCAAAACGAAGCAAAACTAACAACATAACAGGGCCACAGTCGAGAGACTTGAATTGCATGGGATCCACAATCTAAGCAGTCACCGGCAAATAGGAGCAAATCTTGCAAGGAATTCAGGGCAACATTCCTTGCACATACAAATCCCACCCTCCGCCCTTACTAGCAGAGGTGCAAGCTGAAGCGCACTTTTCCGGTTGGTGCAAAGTCTGACTTTCCGTCACCTTTCACCTCACCCTAGGACATTGGCAAAGGCATTTTCTTTGATGCGCCTTACCTCCACGTCACTGACTCCGTCGCGCTTCTTCTTGTTCAGCAGGCACTTGCGACACTTCTTCTTTGTGATGTCGCCGTTGTAACAAAAGGCAGCCTCCGCCTTGTTCTGCGCGAATGGCCACCCGCATGCCGTTTTCCAAGATCCCATGGGGATGTCCCATCCAGCGACAGCCACCGAATGAAGAGTTGGGTTGGACCTGTTGTCGCGCACCGAGTGGACCCACAACTCCTTCAACTTGCGCCCGTCAAAGGTTGACACGCCCTTCCTGGAGTCCAGTTCTGGACGCACGTCCAACTCATCAATTTCTGCGCGCCCGACCAGCGCAGGCCTCGGAGGAGTCATTGGCACTGGCTCGTCGCAGCCGAGGTCAGCTTTCTCCAACCTAGGCGTCTTTGGCGCTTTCCATCCCACAAACTCTTTGGAGGATGCCGCTGACGGAGGAGCAAGTAATCTTTGGTTTGCCGGAACCTCCTCCAACGCTTCCTCCGCGTAGGTGAGGACCACGTTCGACTTCCATCTACCCAAGAAAGCCACTTCTTGAATGGGAAGTCCAGCCCGCACATACATCATTGCTCCGGATCTCCGGGCCGAATGCCCTGTAAGGTCGGCCTTCAGATGGCACTTCCAAGCCGTTGCCATTGCTCGTGTAGACTTGGACCCGTCCGGCTTCTCCACGAACACGAAGTCAGACTTCGAGGTGGATCTCCTGGCCAACTCGTTCCAAACTTTCCAGGCGCAGGTCCAGGCACATTTTCGCAACCCACAACATCCAAGAGTCCGCCTCACTCCCCATCCGCACTGATCAGTCTTCGAGATGGGTATCCTCAAAGTGACCGTCCTCTTCGCCTTGTCCACGGCAACATGGGACCACATTACAGCCACCAATTCCGCACAACGAAGCATGAATATCGTTGCCCAAGCGAAAGCTAAAGTGGGCTCGTAAATCTCCAAACGCCGGCCCAAAAGCCAAAGCGATCCCTTCACCTCCGAAATCTTCAGCTCGACTGCCCTCTTTGTCGGCCCCAAATTTCTGCTGACCGACTTCTTCGCCAACCCTATAAGCCTGACCAACCAGTCTGACAGCGGGTGGCCTTGCTCCACGTGCCAGAGCTTCAAGTCGTTCAACAAGGAAGCGGCCGACTTCAATTTTGCGGCTTTCAATGCCGCGGCCACGCCCAGCAAGACATCTTCCGTCAGGGGCGGCCTCCACCACTCTCCGCCCACCGCCTGCGCCAGCTCCATGACCAGCTTGCGCTTGGACCGCTGAGCGCCCCAATTCGACTCTGACCAAAAGTCCTTTCTCAACTCTTCCACCGCCGCCGATCTCCGCTCCTTATCCATCGCCACTGCCATCGCGAACTTGAAGGAGCCCTTGCCCTGATCCATCGCCATTTCTCGAACGACTTCCCCCTTCACAATGTCCCCGGCACGTTCCTCAGCCAAAGCTTGCGACGCGGGGCGGTCCGTGCCCACAACGGTTCTTCTAGACCTTGTCCTGAACAGATGCGCTAAGCTCGGCCTCGAGGATATCAAGAAGGGAGGGCACCATCCTGTAATCTTGTTCTGGCCCAGCACTCTGGTCACCTGTCGTTGAACGGACCCCCCCAGCCCTTTTCTTTTCAAAGTTGGCTGCGCGGACGCCCCAGGCTCCACGCCACCTTCTCTTCGTCCATAAAGTCGACAACTGGCCTGGCTCTGTCCAGCATTCTCTTGACAATGGGGTCCATAGCCCGCCGGTTCGGCTCCCCACGATTCTCCAGCAAGCTTCTCGGTGGCGCTGACGGTAGCAAAGGGGTCAAAGCCTGTTCCGCCGCAGCTCGCACAGGTTCTGCAGGGGGTCGAGGAGGTGCTGGAGGTGCTGGTGGAGGCAGACGAGGTGCTGGAGGTGCTGGAGGAGGTAGACGAAACTCTCCAACACCTTCCGCAAACTGCGCACTGCCACTTGCCGAACTTTTCGTCCTCCTTTTCTTCGGACTCATCATTCTTGAAGGCGGGAACTTGGTCTTTTCCGCCCTCCTGAAGCGAACTTGCCTGTTTGAAGCCGCCGCCTTTTCCATAAGAACGGTCCTGAGGTCTGCTGCTTTCTGAGGAAGATTTCCAAGCCGGGGCTGAACTCCCCTTGCGCGCCACTCTGTATCCCCACATGGCCAGCCGCGCGCAGCCAGAGATGCTCAACCCCAGCAGCGCCAGCAGCCCACATGAGGAGAGTAGCGGTAGCTCGACAAGAGGCCATGGAGTGCCCAGCCTAGCTGGCACGAGGTCAAAGGGGTGCCAAACTACCACCTCCATGACTACAAGCTGCACGGCCACATGCACATGTCCTGTCACCCTAGGCACAAGCACACACACACGCAAGCACTGGCACAAGTAAGGCACAACCTCTCGCAGACGAAACTCCACAGCCCTGACAGCCGCGGCCGTCTGCATGCCTGACTCCTTTTTACAGGCTCTCGAAGAGGCTGTGCACGTTGCTAGTGCCGGAACCCCAGGGAGACAAGTCCTCAGCAGGGTTCGCGAACGGGTACCATGCCGCCAAGTTCACGGCGATGTCCTTGACCTTGAGTCCCACTAATGCCTTGGGTGCTTCGTGGGTGGACTGCTTCGATGGTCGGCTCAACCAATCAGCTTCATCATTTAGGGCTCCTGCAAGATGATGCCCGACCAGTTTGACGATCCCGCCCACTTCAAGGTTCCACCAGGCAAGCCCCCAAAAAGTTGAGCGCCGGTGAGCTCGCCGCCAACTTCTTCACCATGGCGAGGGCCACCACAGAGTCCGACCTGATGAGCACGACCGAGCCCCGCAACTTGTGCCTCCACTCTTGCACTGCCAAAACCAGCGCCAGGGCTTCCAGCGGGCCTTGCGAACCCGACTCGCCAAACGGAACTCCCAAGAAGTTTGCCAGCTCCTGCGTGACCACGCCTTTCAGGGCCACCATCGGTTCGAACAAGGTCAGCGAAGGGTCCGCCGCGGCCAGGATGGCGCCCACGCCCATGGGGCTCGCGTCTGCCACCACCAGGAACTCAGGGCGTTGCCAAAGCAAGGGCTCCTTCCTCACCAACCAAAGTTGCGCGTGCTCGAAGAAGGCTTGAAGCCAGGATCGGGGCAGCTCCACTCTTTTGGTCGGCACGAGTCCGACTTTCGGTCTCCTGTCTTGTCTAGACGCGGCCCGGTGAACTCTGCCCCGTTCTGGGTGTCGGCCTCCACCGAAGCCACGACCGCATACAAGATGGAGACCAGCCACCTCATTCGAGGAACAATCCCCGCCATCCATGACAGCTTTCCAGTGGTGGCTCTCAAGTCGCGAAAGGCGATCATGCCCTTGCCTTTCCACTCTCTCATTTTTGCCAGCAGCTCCTTGGCCACCTTCTCCGGCGCCGTCAGGAGGAGGCGCCTTGTTGTTGGTGACAATCTCGAGCTGCACGCCTATCCAGCAGATTCGAAGGCCGCGTTCTCCTTTGCGGAATGCAAGCTGCACCCCCAAGGCCGCCGCGGTGTACAACAACATCGCCAGCACTCCCCTCCTTCTGCTCTTGGGGCCGATGATTGCAAAGAGCGGGTCATCCATGTACAGCTGCAGCTCGCCGTCCTTCATGATCATGGACTGCCACAGCCTTGCCATCGCCGCGGCCAACCTGCCCATTATGAGGGGTGCCCCCTTGAAGCCGAACAGCATCGCACAGAAAACCAAGATCTCATCCTCCTCCAAAGCGGGCGCCAAGCAGTTCTTCAGCTCCTCCGCTGCGACACCGAAGTGACAGCAGGCGTCCGAAAGGTCTGCCCCCACCATCTCGACGCCGTCGTCCTCATCGTCGCTTCCCTGGGCCAACTCGTCCAGAGGGTCCGTCTCCTTCATCCTGCGGTCCTTTAGCGACCACAGCCTGCGGACCGAGTCCACGAAGTCGGTGCATCTCGGGAGCACGATCCTTTCAGGAACCCTCGCTCTGTCGTTGCCACCTGACCGAAGGAGATCGATGATGATGCGGCGCTTGATCGTCCCATCCCCCTTTTCCTTGACGATAAGGGCAAGCTTGCTCACGGTTCCCGAACCGAAGCGCTGCTGTGCGTCCGCTTTGGACATCCTCTTCGCGAAGCCTTTGTCCAGGTAGTGTCCCAGTTCCATGGCCGCACCTTCGGGGTCCGCCTCCACTGAGGAGTAGTTCTTGAAAGCCGACCTCCACTGCGCTTCCTCCACCGCCGGCGCTTGCAACACGTCCGCCGCTTTGGGGAAGATGTTGCTGACTGGGATCTCGGCACTCATTCCCAAAGGCGCCCCCTGTCTGGCCCAGGTGGCTATGCGCTTCTCCGGGTCCGCCGCCATTTTCTGCCACGCTTCCCACAAGTTCGCGTTCAGGGGGCTCTTGAATTCGATCCTCTCCTTCAGGTTCACCGCCTCGCATCGCCCATGTAGAAGCTCGAGCATCTCTTCCTTCCAAGCTTCCACGAGGTCCGGCTCCAAGCGGCAACCATTCCCCCCATAAGCCTTGGCGGCCCGCAGCACGCATGGATTCTTTCCAGCGAACCTGCGCCAGAGGCGGGCCAAGTCGCTGCCCGTCTCTGCCACCTTGCTCAGTCTTCTGACCGCCGCCCACGGGTTGCGCATGCCCCCCACGGCCAGGTCATTCTCCTCCTCGCGCAGCCCCTTCTTGGACAGCTTGTTGTCCGGCCCTCGGTGTTCGCTGGTGCTTGTCCACGCCCACAACCTCTTGACCGAGGAGCGCTGCTCGCCCTGCTCCTTCTGCTGCCTTTCCTTAGACTCCAGCCACTTTAGCTGCAGGGCGGACACTTCCGTCTTCTTGTTCTGGACCTGAAACCTCCACCACTCCAAGTCCAGCGTGCGCTTCCAGGCCTTCACGATCAGCTGGGCCACCTCGCGGCATAGTTCCGCCGGGTATTCGGCCGCCAACTCGGTGCGCTCTTTGCCAACCAGCGGTTGATGCTTGAACCCGGCCGGGCAGCTGCACTTCCGAGACAAAGACTGCAAGCCGCCAAGTCGACCTACGAACTTGCCCGGTTTGAACCACTTGAGTCTGCTGGAGGCTTGGAACGCACACGTGTTGAAGACCGCCTCCATCGCGTCCAGGTCCTTGATGAATGCCACCACCTCGGGGAGCATCCACATCGGACCGTCTGGTCCACCATCTGACCCTGGCGGATTTTCAACGGTGCCTGCCTCAGGCACTTGCCGAGCCCGTTGTGTAGCGACCACGTCCGCCACCAAGTCGCAGCTTCTCGTTGCTAGCAAAGTGCCTTGATCAGCTTGACGTTGGAGGGCTCCGCTGTTGGTGGCTAAGCCGTACATTTCAGTTTTGCTGCGCACAGGTGGGGGTCCAGGTCCATTGGCACTCCACCGAGCTGCTGAAAACGTCCCGCGCGGAGGACCGGCGTGGCATGCATCCCAGTCGCCGTCCTTGGCCTCGCGGCGCAGCGTGAAGTACGGCTCGTCCGCCAGGAGGTTGTCACGATCTCTTCCGCGCCAATCTATTGCACGAATCTCTGTCTGGATCCCCGACTTGGAGGCCTCGTCCTGGACTGCCTTGCCGAGGACGTCGTTCTTCCCCGCGAACAGGCGCAGAAAGCGGAAGGTCCTCGCCCTTTTGTAAGCCGCAAAGTCCGCCGCCCTCGCCAGCACCGCCTTGATCCTCTCGGGAAGCCACGGCGCACCGTCGCTTTCGGGCACCGCAGGTTCGGGCCCTGAGCTCCCACTGGCGCGCTCAGCCATCTTGACTGAGAAAGTCCACCAGCGGACAAGAGTAGCAAACCCTTGCATTCAAAGCGCCAACCCACACAACAGCACCTCAACACTCTAAGTTTCACCTGCCAGGGCACTCGTCGTTGCGGTGAGACGGCGAAAGACAGAGCTGGCATTTGCGCACTCTTTTGACTGCACACTTGCACTCCCCGCCTGGCGGTACCTCAGCACACGGCCCCGACCGCGACGACCTGCTGAAGCAAAGTTGGAGTCCAGCTTGGTCTTTGGACTTGCCCTTGCTGCTGCCCTTCTTGCCCTGCGGCTCGCTCTGGTCCGACTTCTTCTGGTTCTTCAGCCTGAGCAGCTCCTCGCGTTGGTCTTGCATCCGCCTTTTCTTTGCCGCCCGCTTGTCCCGATTGGCTTGCTTTCGCCGATCGCCATCTGCGCACTCGGAATGCCGTGGTTGCCAGCTACTCCTGCAAAATGGGCTCCGGCAATGGTCTCGGCGGCAGCTACAGGTGCACCGCGGCCTCCGGCAGCAAGCCACGCCACCGCAGGGTGTCGAACTTGTTCAGACCAAAACGTTTCATCTGTGGTCAACACCTGAAAGCAGCAAGTCCAGGGCGAGTCCGCGCCCCAGTCCGAAGGTGTCGGCTTTCCCTGGGCAGCGTCGGCCAAGATGCTCCTTCGGATCTTCTCCAGCTTTTCCGCCCTCGCCTTGTCCTCGGCCTGGCAGATCAAGCCCCAAGCGGCAGGCCATTGCACCACCAGCCTTTCCACCATTTTCTCGTAGTTCAACAAGGCCGTCAGCGAAACTATCCAAAGCATCAGCGCAGCTGTCTTGAACACTTTCCAACAAGCCTGCCACTGCTGGAAATTTTGAGGACCCGGCAACTCTCTCATCAGGTAGCTCCCGTCGCCCAGGGGGGTGTAGACACGAAACTTCTGCAGCTTGAGTGCTCTCCGTCCGAACGGGACCCACACTCCGAAATCGACATACGGAGCCTGCTTCAGGAGGACGACTCTTTTGTGAAGGCCAGCCAGTTGAGCTGCCGTGGGCTCTTCCTCCTCCTCAGGAGGGCCTCCCATCAACAGCGTGTACTTCTGGAGCCACGACTGCACAAGAGCCCCTTCAGGGGGTAGCAGTTCACTCTCATCCGTCTGGTCCACCAGCGACGCCATCTTCAACACGCTTTCCTTTACTGCGGCATGCGGAGCTTTCGAAGCCGTCACCGGAGTCGATGGGGTTTCCCATGGGTCCACGTCCACGAAGTCCTTCTCGTCGCCGCCCCCTTTCAGAAAAGCCATCTTCCTGCAGGAGCGCCACACCAGCCCCAATTGAGCGGCTTGCACTACTGTGGCCCCTTGTGCCGGTGCCACTTGGACACTGCTGATGGCTTGAGCGATGGCCCACTTGGTCAGAGCGGCCACTTGTCTTGTATCAGAGCCCGGGTCGCCCATCACTGCGACCAACGCCTGCCACAATGGCCCCGCCACACCCAGCAGCGTCAACAGGTCCTGCAAGGTGTTGCATGTAGCCAGCTCGGCTTTGCTAGGCAGCACAGACATAGCCAGCCGCTCGCGCTCAAACACACGCACCGCCCATGGAGAAAAGAAAAGAGAGGCGATGCAAGCTTCTGCTTGCCAAGCTAAGCCCTTGAGGCTCAAAGCTGAGGAAGCTTCTAAAGCTCAAAGCCCACCCTCCGCCCTAATGTGCAATACATGTTTGCCTGTGCTCATTTCATTCGCTTCAGACAAGTCAGCTAAGGCTTGCCACGTGATGTAGCCAGGGGCACTTAAGTGGGCGGTTAGTTGGGATTAGTAGTCACGAAGTCACCAAGGTACCCCCAAAGGAATTGGTATACTTAGTATTCAGCCTGGAGCTCGTCCTTTTTGTCATGGTGGCCAGTCGAAAGGCAGTGAAGCTGCGGGACGAAGTACTCGAGTAATCCTGCAAGATGTTGCTGCTTTCCGCGCTTCCTGCTTTGCGGTGACCCTCTGAAGAACAGGTCTACCCCATCTATGCTTGACTTGACAGCAACAACGGCTCCTCTCAAAGTCATCACAGAGGAGAGATTGGAAATCCGGGAATTCTTGAGCCAGGCACGTCAACGTATCCAAGATTGGCGGCCAATGACTGACAAAATCCGAGTTCGCGCTCGCGAAGGGTGCTGCAATAGCACCTGCTTTCCCCTGCTGCACAGGATATCGCCAGATCGACGAGGCATGCATCGGCTTTTCCATGTTTGAACTGAATTCCCTTCTAGCCCTTGCACAGTGAAGGCCATTACGCAGAATCTCGTCAAGGACATTTAGCTGGTCCATCGTGACCAAAGCTGCGCTAAGCTCCTGCAAGACTGCGGCAAGGACGACATCTCGATCTGCACGGAGGTGTGCAGGGGCCTTGCACAGCCAGTTGGGCAGCTTCACTCAACTGCAATTACCTACTCACCGTGACCCCAAAGATGAACGTTTGCCCGCGTATAGTTGTGTCCTCGGCCCGGCACAATGCGCAAAACTCGCCAGTCTTGACTGACGGCCGCTAGCACAACCTCCAGCATACAACCATGGCAGCAGTAGCACAAAAGTACCGCCCTAGGCCACCAGAAGCCCCATTATGTGCATCTAGCAGAGACAAAACAGGTCAGTAACTACCATGCCAGTGACTGATGTTGTACAGAAACTTGCTCACGCGGTCTTTCTAGGGATAGTTTGGGAAGGGAGCAACCTAGGGCGGGGCTTTCACAAGGCTAGTACTGAGCGATGACATGTAGATAAGCTGAGATTAAGGCATCTATGAGTCATTGGAAACATACAAAATGCAGGCAGGGATTGGCTTAAGAGGATCGGTGCCGATCTTGCAGCCTAAGCTAGTCTTGGATTTTGCAGCAGCTTCAGACCTGTGCAAGAGAAGCTAATAAGCTACACCCCTTACACGTCAAGAGCCACACCCTTGATCCAGATTTTACTGCACGCACGACCACACATTCTGAGATCACAAATTCAGAGTTTAGGCAGGAACCTCCTTGTCAGCGCAGACATCCGCAGAAGCAAGGGATAACACCCAGGCATCCTTCCTTCCGAGGACTTGCTGGTGTGTGGGATCAGGACTGGCAAGCCTGGACTGAAGGCTTGTGGTTTGGTTTGAAGATGTCTGCAGCACAAGTCTGAGAAAACTCAAACCTCACGAGACCACGTTAAAGAAATCCAAGAGAACAGCAACAAAAAACCTCAAGATACTACAGACAGCAACTCTCAGAGAGAGGAAGGTCTGCCCTGCCTCGCTGCGCAGAGGACTACAGTGCGGTCCCCATGAAGTTCTGGGGCAGCAAACTGCAAAGCCCATCCATCCTCAAAGAATTGTTTTCGACGCCCTTTTGCGTGTGCCAATCAGGGGGTGCTGCTGAGGCATTCTGCTTTCCGTCATTCGTGGTTCACAGTCGGACTTGGCGCATCTGAAGCGCCGCGCAAATGAGCTCACGGTACGAAATATTTCAATCAGACAGCATGAGAAGGTAAGATGGAGCGGAGGGTCACGAATGAATTGCTTAAACAACCAGTCGTCCGAATCATAACATATAAAATGAAGTGCACTCACCACACTGAAAACTTGTGATCAACCTGGTGCCCTTGGTTGCCTTCCCTCAGGTGGTCCTGCTCCACCGCCGCAAGTACAACTTCACGATCTGCCTGCATGTCAAGCAAGCAAGCAAGCAAGCAAGCAAGCAAAGTCCGAAAGAATGACCCCTCCCAATGTCAGGGAACCAAACTGATGGCAAAATGTTCCCTAAGCAAATTCGACATGACCTTGCTGCGTCATACTTGGCGTGAAGGCCAGAGTACAACGGCTGTTGCCCCTTGACGCCGGCATCCCTCGACCCGGCGGTCTGCGCAGCCGAGAAGGGGGTTTAGAAAAGACCTGCTTGGCGAAAGTCTTGGACCTTGCTAAATGAGGTGATGAGACATCTTGATTATGAAGGGCGAGCCTACCTGCCAGATCTTACATACCAAATTCAACCCTACGCGCAGTACACTTTGCAGCCTCCTATTCCGAAGAAAGACTCCTCAAGCGGCAGCAACCACTAAAATCTTGTTGCTCGAAGGGAGCTGTGGTACAAACTTGATGGACGCCTGCACTGCCCCTTTCAGCAAGATACCTGCAAGTGTGCCGGAGCGTGCTCCAAGGCCCAACCATCCTCCGCGACAACTTTCGAGGGTAGAGGGCTTGTTTGGTTTGGGTTGTAGGAACTTAGGTATCTCTAATTGTAAAACATGCGTTAGGGGTTGTTCTTAGTCGGCTCCAGGTTGCAAAGTACTGAAATCTGGCTCAACGTGGGTGATGCCATTATTGGGAGGCAACAACTATGCAACTTCGTAGGCGTTCGCAGACTTGAAACTGGTCAGTCGTGATCCTGTACTAAATTGTGAGTACAACTGTACAGCGACAAGAATTCAGCAACAGACTCCCGCAACTAGAGGTGTGCACAAAGTTGTGGAATGACATAGAAATGGGTAGGCCAACTGTGCTATGAGCTCCGGTGAATAAGAAGCGTCGCTATCCACTCAGTCAGGCCTGCTGACAACCCCATCCTTGGGATTAGCAAGTACTCCAAAAAGCTAGGTACTTTGTGCCTCGCAGTGCCAGGCTCAGGCCATATCAGCCAGATCTATGAAGGACATGCTGCAAATTAGAAGTCGGATGTTCGGACTTTGTTCGGATTTACCTGCCCTCAAGCTAGTGAACGACAAAAATGCTCTACACAAAGAGTCGCAGAGTCCTTTCGCACCGCTGCTAGAACAGCCTGGCACGATCGGAGCAGCTGCTGCCACCACCCTACGCGGAAAACGGATGTTCTATGAAGCATGGCTGTCTACGCAGCGGTTGCCCCAAAAGCATCTGCACAAGCCACTGTGGAAGGAAAATGTGTGGTAGCAGTTGAGGAGAAGTCACACACAGCGAAAGGCACTGCACACCACAGCTTTGGCAGCATTCTTATTTTCCACGCTCCAGGCTACACCACGAAGACTGAAGCTGATCCATGCTGCGCCCTCAAGAGATCACCCGACGATCTCAAGACTTTGCAGCCAGCAGGCAGAAAGGCCTGTTCCTAGTAGAGCTAGCTTTCCTAGTCGAGCTGCGTGTTCACGAGAGAGGATACGCGTCAAACAATGTTGGCTCGATGTCCCTAAATCCAGGACTCGAATTCCCGGAGCATCTCTTGCACTTCTTTCTCATCCTGGTCCATCACTTGCGGAGGCATCTTTGGACAGCATTCCTTCTCGAAAAGGACCTGTGCCTCTACCGTCCCCTCCTTCAGAGGCTCCTTCTCATCCTGGTCCATCACTTGCGGTGGCATCTTTGGACAGCATTCCTTCTCGAAAAGGACCTGCGCCTCTACCGTCCCCTCCTGCGGAGGTTCGGCACCGTTTATTTTTGCCGCTTGTGCTTTCTCAGCCTGTTGCTCTCTCAGAAGCTGCTCAACATGTCTGCGGAAGGTGTCCCTCTTGTCGGGACTCAACTGGTCATAGCCCAGGATGTATTCGCCAGTCTCCTCATCTTTGTCAGGGTCAGAAAGCTCAATCAATTTGGTGAGGTTCTCCTCCTCGAGTTCATCAATCATCTGTTGTAGCTGCTTCTTGGCCTTCAGCTCCTCTGGGTTGGGCTATTGACACGTAGAGAAACCTTTGAATCAGCTACTTACCATGACCGCAGGAAAATTGAAAGAGTTACCAGGTCCTGCAGCTCGATTTGTGATTTGGGTTCCCTCTCTGGTGTGGAGCTCCTGCTGGTTGGTGTTGGTGTCGTCGCTGGGGACGTTGCAGCAGATCGAGATGGACTGGCCAGTCTGCCGATCTTGGGGTGGGAACTGATCTCCTCTTGAAGAAGTGGCCGCTTCATACCTCGAGGATTGCATACCAGCCCTAACCCTACGACCACGAACATGCAAACACACCTTTTTGCCAAAACCCGCCTTTGGGTTCTGGGGAGCTTGGAGCCTTCGGAAGCTTTGAAGTTGCAACCGGGGGCATGTGGCCTTGATCTTCTTCGTCGCTTGGACAGCGCTCAAGTTCTACTTCTCCAGAAACGCCTAAAGCCGCTAGGTACTGCTGCAAAGCGCGAAGTTCGTCTTCGTTCAGCCGTACCTCTAAAAAGCGACAGCCTTCCACATGGACCTTCTCAATCTGAAACTTGGCAGTCCCAACTCGAGGCATTGTGCTACAGCCGGCCGATGGACTATGTGAAACACGATTGTATTGATGGTCTAACCTTATGCGGTAAGTTGAATCCGCGGCCCTCGTTCAATCCACGGCCGCTATCTAGTTCACGGGGCAGTGTCCCGGATGCACAAGTACTGACATAGCATGTGATGGCTACTCTTCAGGTCTGTTGCGTCAATAAATGCGGGTGCTCTTGTGAAATTCATGTCACCTGGACTACCGCAGCAGACTGGGTCAGGAGGAATCCCACAGGAAGCGCATGTGCTCAAGAATCAGGTCACTCACAAAGCAGGCAAGGTCCGACAAGCATGCATGTCAACTACAAGCACTGCAACAATTACACTGCCTTTGTGACTGCCGACACCATCGCCAACGCTCTGAACACTCTAGACTCTAGACTGCTCCAAGCAACGCCCATGCGAGCTACAATCTAAACTCCTAGATATTCCCCTGTAGGATCCCCGATATCACCCCCCCCTTTTAAGGAGTTTAGACTGTAGCTCAGGTGGACTGCGCGGGAGCCTCACGGGAGCTCTCCGGTTTCGCCGAGGCTCCAGGCGCTTGGCTCTGGATCTGCACCTGGCCAGGATCATACCCCTCTTAGCCTTGATTCCTTTTGCGTTTAGCAGCTTCAGGTTGTCGAAATGACGTTCCCACTAGATGTGCTGACCTCACACGCTTGACATTTAGATCGGTGTCCCAAGTCTCGATCAGTGTCACGTTGAACTGAAGCCGCTTTTGATTTCCTCAAGCAACCAATAACAAGCTCCACCAGGCTGCTCTTCAACCTCCGAGCTCTTTTGGGATAACTAACAGATGGTCTGGCCGCTTGCAGCACCCCGGTTGGGTCAACGCTAGGTCTACCTGGCCTGTGGCGGAGTCTAAGCTGTACAAATCTTCGCTACAATGGCCATCGCACGCTGGGAACCAGCACCAGTGGGTGCTCACTTCGCCGCTCTGGCAGCGCTGGGGTTTTGCAGGCCCTGGGCGAGAGGTGATATACAGAAAGTGCCACTTGCAAATACTGACACGTGTCTTCATCATGGTTCTGATAGATAACAATCATCACTTTGTAGACCGGTACATGATGAGGCCAAGTGAAGTAGATGGTAAACCCTTGCATGGCACCGAACATGAGACCTTTGCTGTGCTGTCGGAATGAACTCAGCTTTGCAACAAGCTCATAAACACATGACGAAAGACCTAATGAAAAGCTCCATTTGCTCAAGGGTCACATGTAGTTCGTTGTCATGAACACCAGTTTCAGCTGTTCTGGTCGATTGAGCAAATTTGAGGCCCGGCGCACTTTGCAGAAGTACTAGATGCTCAATTGGTAGAGCTCTGTAACACTCTGTAATCCGCATGCCTTGCCTCGTTCTCCTGAATGCCCGTAAGCTCCACCGCTCCGGTATCTGCAGCTCCTCCAGAACACGACAAACTTGGCAATGATCCCAGAACAATGTCATATCCTTAGCCTTAGAGGCATCAATAATCATCATAGGGCAAGGATGCACCCAATTCACGGCCCAGAGCGCGACCCTGGCGCTCAAAACTGAAAGAGCTTGGTTGCTGTAAGCATCAAAATGCTTTGCAAGCTTGCATTCTACTTACGCTCTCCCCCAGTTCCTGGCGGCACATGCCGCCGCCAGGATCCGTAGCCACGGAGCCAAGTGGAGGAGGTGCCTGAAGCGCAGTCAGAGTGTCCATAGGCACCAGCCACGAAGGAGACCTCGCAGGCAACGGGAGGGGCCACCGATGATAAGCAAAAGCTAGCACAACCCGGCACACTGCTGTGGCTAAAGATGTCCCACATCACTAAGATTTGGTGAGTCTTCATCTGCTTCATCTGGAGAAGATGCTTGCTTCTCATGCTGAAACTACCACGAAGGTGGCAGCAGCAGCAGCCATCAGCATCATACCCAACACAGGAACACTCGGCCCTAGTCCGAAGGAGTTGAGTGCAGAAGTTTGAGGCCAAGCCGCAAAAGCAGGGGAGAGCGAGCAAAGAGGTGTCATTATGGAAGGACCAAGAGGTGGTTCCAGCACAGGTCTCTACTCAGCTTGATTTGGAGAAGGCGGTGTGATTTCGACAAGTGTCAGTGGGTTCCTGAATCACGACGCCACGACGGACTGACGTCAATATGCATGGCTACCTGAGCTTCTCTGCGTCCCTCTGTTCCTTCTCTCGCATGGCCAGCAGGGATGCTTTTTGATACGTCTCCCTGTTTCAGTTTCGCTCTGTCACTGTGCTCCTTATCTTGCAAAGCGAAGTAGCCGTGATATTGACACATGTTGCATGAGTTTCAGTTGAATGCATGACTCTTTTTCAAGTTCCAGTGCCTCAGGTAAGCAGTTGGGTAAGATTTCAATATGCTAGACCATGTTCGGTGGTAAACATACTGCCTCTGGGGCGCACATTCTCCGTGTTCGGGGTCATGTACTCAAACAGGGGAGGCACAGTCCACAACAGTATTCCTGTACTGTGCACGTGCCACACAACACCTGGCGTGGTTCTCCCCGAGGGGAAGCGTGACCGTCGTTTGGGTCACCATCCTCTTGTAGCCCAAACGGGACTGCAACATCAGCAAGCATGTTCTTCTGCTGCTCAATCACAACAACCCCCTGCTTCCAGCAATGCTCATTGTTTTACTACTTTTGCCACTAATGCATCGCTATGTTCCTTCAGCACAAGGCCATGCAAGGCCTCATCAGGTTTTAGAGCTCTCTACTTGCATTTCATTGGGACACCCTAGTATCTGGATCGGGTAAGGCCGGTTTGTGAAACGGAGATTTGAAATCGGGGTCTTCTGTGTTTCTGAATCGGAAGGTTTAGTTTCTAGACCAGAGATCGAGTTTCTGAATCAAGTCATCTGAATCCTAGTTGTATATCTCTGAGAAAGCCATCTAGGATTCGGAAATCCTAGGTTCTGAATAAACGAACCCATGATCTAAATCCTGGCTTCTGAGTTGGTCCAGTTTCTGAATGGTACAACTGCAGGAGCCGGAGAGAGTACAGCACTTGCTTGGGATGGTGGGCCCTGTGACACCTCGGAAGATGCAAAGGAAGGCCGACCATCTCCTTCCACATCCACGTCAAACTGGACATCGTCCTCAGGCATCGGCCAAAGCTGCTCGAAATTCTTACATTGGCTGTTGAAAAGACATGTGCTGGTTGCAGAACCTGGAAAGCAAAACTAACACACAGCCTCGATGAAATCACCGCAGTTGTTGCGCAAGTACTTCCGCATCACCTTACCAGAGAAACCATGCCAACATGTTAGTAAAAAGGGTCCCTTGCGGTTCTTGCAGAACTGCAGGGATGCCGTGACTGCAAAGTGCTGTACTGCGCGGTCGCTTCACGATGATAGGATCCCAAAACAAATTGTCAGCCCACCTTGACAGGTTGCATTTCCCCAGCTCCCCAGCACTCTGGTATAAGATGAGAAGCGACGAAAGCAGGCATGGTCACCGCACTCAGGAAGAAAAGAAGGCAGAGGGAGCCCTGCACTGTCAGCTTGCAGAGCTTGGTTGCTGGACCGCTCACCTGGGAGCAGCTTCATCCTCTCACAAACTGGATTGCCTTATTAGATGTCATTCTTGGCCCACAAAATCTGAGCTTCCCTCACGAGCCTCAGCCAAGAAGAGAAAAAAGGCTTCTTTACGAGCGATACCATGCCTTCTCGAGGTTACCTAGATCCTGACACTGCGGCAGAGTGCGTTCTACAATCCATGAAGGGTATCCGGTATAACTATACTTAATCCAGGCTGCTGGCCCAGAGAAGGATTGTCAAATGCGACCATGTCACCTTGCCGAAGCGGAAGCACTCGAACTTCTCGACATCCTTGAGCAAGTACCTTGGCACTGGGAGCATGCTCAGTTCCAGGCCAGGAGCTGCATACCAGTGCATACACGTTGCAAGTCCAAATTCGCAGGGCATCGATGAATGGGTGAATTCTCGCACATCTTGTCTCTAAGTTCCCCCAGGGCTGGTTTTACTGGGTAATAGTGGCGGCATACAGTGATGTTCCCGCACGATGCGACAGGCTGTCCAGGAAGCTGAAAGTTGGGAAATGGCATGTCCAAAACAATCCCGACTCCGCCACAGCTCCGACTGGCAAAGCATTGCTGCAGTTCTTGGTGAAGGGGTCTGAAAGGTCCCGACATCCAATCAAACATGTCATAGAAGCTGCAGCCCATGTGATCCAAGGCCGTACCCAGTTGAGGGCTCAGGACAAGCTGAACGCAGTTGGATGCCTTTGCTCCTCCGCTTTCCAGCTTGATGCCAAAGTCAACCACTTTGAATAGATCCGGTACCGGAAGTCCAAGGCCTCAATTTCAGTCCCTGCTCTGCGGAACCTTGGGGAAACCTTAATCGATCCCATAACCGGCAACTGCACTCCCTGTCGTGCCTTCTCGGTGCTCCATCTCCGTGTTACCTTCGATGCGAGCCTTGCATTGGGGCCACTTCGCCTGACAGGAAAAGGAGCTCAGAGTGGAGGATGCTGAAAGGATCCTAGAATTGCAAGCAAGCGAGGCAAGCCACCATATGGGTAAGAGTGTTCATTTTTTTGTT
>CAJNIZ010023814.1:23910-36449 GCA_905231905.1 Symbiodinium pilosum | reverse complement strand
TATGGAACGGACACCCAGCTCAACATCACTTTTCAGGTATTGCATTCGATGGTCTGGAACGGAGGGGTCTGGAACGGAATTCGGGGACTTGATCCGGAGCTCTGGATCGGGGTCTGGATCGGGATGTGCGCTCGCCCTTTTTCCGGACCTTTCATACTGAGCGGTAGCCAAGTGAAGCTGCCCAGCAAGAGCCAAGCTTTGAGAATTCTTAGATTGAATTGTTCAGTTAAAGGCACCTTAAGAGAACATGAAGAAAGGATCAAACACCACAGGGAGGCGTAGAGATGCTTGAGCATCTCCCCTATAGCACTAAGCCTTTAGCTTGTGCACTTCAGTTTACTTTGCCGAGTTGCTGTAGGTGCCAGCAACACAAGGAAAGCCTTGGTCGCTTGCAGAAGGCAGGGTGGGCCTGAACGGACTGTCAGAACTGCGATTGGTCTACGTGTCGTCTGCTCATTAAGCTTAAGATCCCTCGAGAGCTTGATAAGACAAGGTCTTGTTAATAGATGCAAGAATCAAAGTCGCCAAAAGTTTCAAGAAAATTAAAAAAATATCAGGCTCATGTTCTGCCATGAAGGCCTCACAAGAAAATCGAAACAAAATCGAAAAATCAAACCAAAATTGAAAAGGTAAGCCTAGCGAAATTTGAGAGAAAAAACACCAAAAATGCAAAAACGTCAACAACTAAATGGAAATCGGCCAAAATCGGCCAAGAATCGAAAAATATAGCAATCGGCCGAAAACTAGAAAATGGAAAAATTGGACATCGTCCAAGATTTGCAGAAAATCGACCAGAAATCACAAAATATCAAAATCGTCCGAAAATTGACGAGAAAAAAATCGAAAGAACCAAAAAAAATATGTACAAACAAAAACAGAAACAAAAAATCGCCCAACATCGAGAAAGAAAAAAAAACGACCGAAAAGCAAAAAAAATCGAGACCAAGTTTATGATGATTGTATTTGGATGTTTCCATTTAACTAAACACTGTCTCTTAAAGATTCGAAGATGAGGATGTTAACATTAGGCATGCATGAAGCTTTGAGGTCTTCCAGAGCAGCCAGCCAGGTGCTACACGATCTTTCCCCTCACAATGCACGTCCGAATTACAAATCAAAGTAAACAACCCGCCTCTCAAATGACCTACCACAAATGAAAGACCGCAGCAAAACCTTTACTGTCAGTCCATGTTGACACACCTCACAGACGATTATTTGGCCCTCATGCTCTGACTTTAACTTGAACTACAAAGCGCACGCGTTTACATCCATGAACTTGCACTATCTCAACACTTACATCCTAACATTTCTAAGTCCGCAGCATGGGTAATGATCAGACGCGCACTCTGAAAAGAATCAAATTTGGACCTGATATACCCCTTTAACCCCTTCAATGAGCATTTAGCGACATTTATATTGAAGATCTAGGACACCTCCCTGATAACTACCCGTCTGGAAGTGTTCCTGAACGGTAGTCTGGGGCATATCTGAGGCACGGGAGTCTGGGGTTCTAAAGCAAGCAGTTTAGATTCTGGAGCTCCACAGCATCTGTGCATATCATGTACCATATGGTTCCACAAGATTTTAGAACATGTTCATTGTTTTGGCCTGTGAGTTACAAACAATAACTTTGATGGTGATGCGTAGGCTGTTGAATACATGGAGTCCGTTTTTGTTATGTGGTTTATTTCCATCGGCTCACATTCTGGAAATCCATTGCATGTGGGTGAAGCATGTCGCCAGCGATTTCAAAGTATTTTAGAATATCCCTTTGCTTTGGTGTATGAGCGTACGTTTTAGTGAGTAACTTTCATGATGATTTGTAAGCAGTCTCAAACATGGAGTCCCTTTTGTAGAGCTCTTGTTTCCGGGCCTATTTCCATCGGCTCACATTCTGAAAATCCACTGGGCCTGAGTATAACATTTCCCCAGTGATTTCATGAAATACGTTCTACCCAACAATCTCCGTACTTTTTATAGAAGTCAGGTCCAGAGAATCCATATCTTCTTCACTCTTCAAGCAACACAATGCCGTTTTTCCATAAGCCTTCCTAAAACCTCCTTATACAACTCTGTATCAAACCACCAGAGCCTTTCTAGGAACCCCGTCACAAACCGTCCCATTTCCTTTTTTTTGCACTCCAAAAGCCCCTTCTAAATCACATCTCCCATGGTTTACAGGGCCCTATACAACCTCTTATCAACCTCCACCCAATAGTCCTCTTATAGCCTGATCATCCTCCTACACACCTTCCTGGCAATCCCTACACACCCCGTGTAAAACCACGTAGCAAAACTCCTTACAGTCCCCGTATTAACCTTTGTATCATAAACAACCTGCCAACAACCTTCTATTGTTTAAGGGGAGGGTGTCCAAAAGCTTGTTCGAGTTTGAAAAGTCTTGATGGAGGTTTGAAAACCTTCCTAACCCACCTGAGAAACTTCCAAAACAACCCTTCTAGGACCGTCAGAACCCCTATAAAACGCCATATCTAACCCCCAAAAACCCTTACAGCTCACACCCTCTATGTGCCCTCCAGTAAACCCCTAGAAACCTGCTGTAAAACCCCACACCTTCCAAAAACGCCTCATAAACCCTGTAAAAAAAAACACCTTGCAAACAGTCCTTTAAAAACAGTGTTCACGACAACCTACTATGGTTTACAGAGGAACTTGTAGGAGGGTTCTGCCTGAGATATTCAAAGACACTTGCATGGAGGCGAAAAAACCTCCTGAAAGTCCTGGAAAGCATCCATACAACTGCTTATGATCCTCCTATAAACCTTCCTGGAGGCCCTGTCTATACTTTTTACCAAACCTGTAAAGCTGTTACGGCCCCTTCAGGGCACCTTCTCATAAACTGTCCCAAATCCCGTATAAGCCCTCCTGTAGATCCTTATGAATACCTGGAATCCCTCTAGAAACTCTTTTGAGAAAACCCTTATAAACTGTCTTTCGCCCATTTTAAACAACCCTGAAAAGAAGAGCCTTGGTAAAACCTTTAGTGGTTCATAGCGGGGCTTGTGGGTGGGTTGTTACGACTTTTTTAAGTGGCTTAGGGATGTTTTCAAAGAAGCTTTATATGAGGTCTATTGTTGGGCGGACAAGGTTTTAGACAGTCTTTTAGGGAGGTTTACAGAGCAGCTCTTAAGGAGGCTTATGGGGAGATTTGAAGCATGTAATGCCAAAACCCCATGGACAAAGTCTGGTTCAATCTGCGTTGGCTTGATGTTGATCAAGCTTATTTCGGAAGACCAGCGCCTAGATTGAGCCGATTTTGCCCATCAGTTTCTGGAAAGAATGGATGGCCAAAATCTATAAACCCGGAATGTTACGATGAAAATCTTGAAAAACATGAAAAGCACAGCCTTTTAGATGTTCAAGATTCTCAGGTGTGTCACAAACGTTGAACCTCTTGAAGATCTAGAAAGTCTGAAAAGTATTACTTGTAATTGATCAAGGTTCGCAGATTTTTCAAAATGTTGGCATGATCTTGAAAGTATTGAAAATGTCGAAGGTGGAAATGTTCGAAAGTGTTGAGAAATTTTGAAAACCTTGAAAGTTTCATGAAGTCTGAAAATCTGGAAAATGTAAAGGTTTCTAAATTTGGAAAATCTGCGAACCTTGAAAAAATACCTTTGAAATGTTCAAGATTGAAATCCTGAAGAATAAGAAACCTTTCAAAAAGTTAAGATGTTCAACCTGAAAATCCAGAAATTTCGAGAAAAAAAACACCAGAACAGGCTGCACCCAAATAGAGCCTGAAGGTCCTATGTGCATACTGTAGTATGGCTACAGCAAAGCTGCGACTGCTGACCCCAAAGCCTGAAAACCTGAAGTCTTTCAAGATCCAGGAGGCAAGGGTGCCCTGCGTTCGGCCGGGCTTGACCCGCTGGGCACGGTATGGTTGGGCTCGGCAGCGCAGAGGCTCGGCTCTGCAGGAGCCCTGATGAGAAGTCTACCAACTTGTCAGCTTTGGGGATAGGGCGACTAGGGTCCCGGGCAAGGTCTGGGCTGCAAAGTGAACTTTGAAGGCTTCACAACCGACTGTTTGCAGGGTTGTCAAAGAGCAGATGAAGCGTCTTGAACAACATGGAACCCCTTGCTGGACTAGAGCAGGGATACTTCCTTTGAGGCCGTGGGCCAGTGAAACCCTTGCAAGGCACCTAGTGACAAGGTGTTGGGCCTACGGCTTCAGAATCACAAACATGGATTTTAAGGCTTTTTTGAGAAAGTATTTAAAGACCCCACGCCTAAGCTGCAGTCGTCTTGCTCACTGCCCCTGCCACACAGGTCATCTGGTGGCAGCACGTTGTCAGCAAAAGCAGCGGGTGCTAAAAGCACCACTGTTGCCAAAAGAAATCTGGCTCTGTCGACCATGAAGAGGGCTGTTATCAGGAAGAGGAAAGATAGCTTTTGATCCAAAAGCTGACAAGCTTGTGCACATCACGCAGCAAAGTCTAAAACCACTGGGGCATGCGGATGAAGCTGGCTACGTTCAGACTGTTTCCAGCCGATGTTGGACCTAACATGGGGTCATATGGGGCTGTTCTGGGCTTCAAAGCTTCAAACGCAGATAGAAGCAACTCCACATCATCACGCGTTGCCAGCCACAACTTTAAAGATTGCTGACTCGTGCAAGCTGCTGGTTTGCTTCGACCTGTGCGCACTGCTTAAGACATGCTTCAACCTGCATTTTGAAATGTCAGCTTCCTGGGCTGCACAGGCCTCATCCATGGCTCATCGGTCCCAATGGCCGGAACATGGCAGGACGAGGAGCGTGGAACATCATAAGTGATCAAACCTCCAAAAAGTGAAGCCCCGCGTGGGCAGCTACGAAACTTGATTATTGGCCCCATGATAGAAAGCCAGTGCAACAGAGCATCCCGTATCTTGCTGTACACCACAATTCCTGGCTCGTTGCATTTCAGAGGCGGAAGAATGAAAGGAAAACACATCAGCCCAAGCAGCTTGCACCGATGGTGATGAATAGGTCATTAATGACTCAACCTATCAGCAGATTCCAAGCACTTGCAAATATCTACGAGCGCCGTGTGTAGCACAAACACTTCTTTGCGCAAACAGAGGGTCATAGAGTGCAAAGTCGCACCCACCATTAGCCCTTTTCACGCGAAAGTTGGACTATGGAGCTGCACAGCTCTGGAGCACTAGCTGATCTCCAGTGAGCTTCAAAACCTCTGAATTGACGCACGTAGATTAAGGTACCTGCTTTATGAAACATCCCTTGGGCGATGGATTGAGTAGCCATAGTTTCCAAAGATTCCACACTAAAGGGGTTTTCAGCTCCCCGGTCCCCTGGACGGGGCAGATGGTGAAACGGGACACAAGACTAGATGGAGCTTCCAAAGGTTCAGGTGGGTCGTGCTGAACGCAAAAGCCTCTTCGTTCAATTATAGGAAAAGGATTTTGATAGAGGATGAATGCTCCCTAAGAACTCTTCAGCGGACCCTGATAAAGATCCCCGAACCTTGGGACACCGGCAAATCAAGGGACACCCTTCTGACACTTCAGACGCAAGGCAGGCAGATTGCCCTGCGTTGTCGACCTGCGTGGATCTGGCTGAGGGCGCAGGATGTAATTTTTTGGGGTCGTGGAAGTATCCGAGGTGGTGGGGTCCGGAGCATCGATGCACCGAAACTCCAAAATCTGGAAGGTCTCAATGAAAAAACTGCCGAGCAAAAAGTCCGACAAATCATGGAAAGTCCGACCAAGTTCAAAAAGCCAAAGAAAGTCACAACAAGTTGAAAAGTTAGCGCCGACGGCCGACGCAAAAAGTCACATGTTATGAAGGGTCGAAAGGAAGTGAGCCCTAGACAAACAAATCTTCGAAAGGTCGGCCTGAAATACAGAAAATGATGCAGGGTTGGCAAAAAGGAACAACTCAGTCTTAGCGTAGGAGGCTCCAATACAGCTGGTTGCAGCTGAAAGCTCCGTTGAAACGCTGCTGCCCCATGATGCTTGCGGATTTGGTCAGATCTTTAGGACTAGTTCGCGTAAGAAAAATCGAGTACATGCTCAAGACATCGCTGTGTGAAGACCTTTTCGGGCAAAATTTGCTCCGCCTTGGTGCCGGGATCCCGCTTAGACAAGAGCAGGCAAAGAAGGTCAACGCAGCTAACTCAATTTGTCAGTAGCCGAATTCGGATCTTGAATCTATGGCCAAGACGCCAGGTCTTGAACAACTTTAAATCCCAAGCAAAAACTCTCGCCCCTGACGACCGCAACCTTGATAGTTCTTAATCAGCACTGCTACCCTGCGTGCCCATCCAAAACACAAATACCCATTGTGCAAGCACATGTCTGTGACTTGTACCACTATGCGGGTTCTCCTTGATCAGACACACGGCAATGAGGGCTCTGCACCCAAACAGCAAACAGTCCAGCACTTGACTCAAAGGGCGAAAATGTTGGACAGCAAAAGTAATGGCAGAAAACCAGAAAGAAGCATTGTTGTGTCAGAGAGTTACAAATTGCTGAAAGCACTGTTTTGACTTTTTGGACGGTATTCCAACAAGAGATCGAAAAGGCCGAGAAGCCTGTAAAGCTTCTGACGGAAAGTCAAACTGTGAATTCTTTGGGCAACGCCCAAATACCAAAAATGAAGTTGTTCCTTTGCAAACAGCCCGAAAGGTTGAAAAGTCAGAACATTTGCCAAAAGCCCCGAAGGCGAAAACACACTTATTGCGATCAGCGCAAGAGCAGGACAACAAATTAAGCCGTTGCTCCGAGGCCAACATGTGCTGAGCAGGTTCTTTCTTTACAAAGGACGCAAAAAAATCAAAAGCATGACTTTCGGCGAAAAGTGTTTGTATGATATTCTCCGCCGGTGAAAGACCACGCCTGCAGGCGAACTTAGATGAAACATTTTGTGAACTTCTTCCAAGTAAGGCTTTTGTTTTTGCCGTCTGTGTGGACACTGACGAACTGTTGGCAAAGGTCACTCCCAACACAGGAACCCAAAGTCTCCTCTGAAATCCATCCATTCCATAGAAAGTCACGGAAGAATCTGCGGTGTGGGTACGAGGGTCCGGGGCCTAGCCGAATCAGTAATGCGAAGCAATGATTGGACAGGTTGTAGAACCCATGCTTCTTGCACAACAGTGGAAAAAGCGGCTAAACACAGAGGTGGCTTGCTGCTGGCAGTGTAGGCTGCCAGCTAGCAAGATACATGCTCGCTTGCAGGGAGGCTTTCATGCAGTTGGTGGGCAGGCGCACGGATCGGCCCAATCGCAGGGCAGAAGCTTAGGGCGACTTGCAGTGGCCACAAGCTGCATGGAGCAGCGCTTACGTTTGGGGTACCGCGCCAACAAACGCAAAATACCACTCTACCCAGTGCACTGGCAAACCTGTTTTTTTCGACTGCTTTGGTATACGACGAGCCTGGTCCTTTCTTGAAGCTCCACCAAACCCTGAAAACAGAGGGAAGTTATTTCGTTCAATAGAGAACCACACCTGCGTAACAAGCTGTGGATGCTGCCCCAAAGGAACTGGGAAGCCGCACCCCTGCTTGTCTGTAGACTCCGCAATGGGGAAAAGGCTGTTGCGATTGGACCTGCCATGATAAGCTTTTCAATTTGATGGTAATAGGAAGTTTGCAATGGCAACTTTAACCATCAGCCCCTCTGCCCGCGGAAAACTCTACAACAGTCCAAAGGAAGCGAGCCGACAAGGAGCACCGCACTCAGATTGCAAGATGCCTCTGACCAGTATCTCTTATATCTCCTGTGCAGACTTGACACCCGCAGACCCAGCCAGTTACTTGCCAACACACTAGCTACTACTAGCTTCACAGCGTCAAGCATGGCAGCTCTACCCCCGTGGCTTCAACATCACGGAACCTTGAGCACTGGTAGTCGATAAACTTCCAGGAACATCAACGACTTAGAAAGTTAGGTAGCCTGAGGTTTGGCTAGCTAGCGACCTCAACTACTGTATCCGAGTCTGGCGCATGCTTCACTGAGCCCTGCCTAGCCCACAGCAAATTGCTCAGGCCACTGCAGTCCAGGACCGGCTCAGTCAAGCTCGCACGTGCCGCCCTCGGCAACAGGCTCTCTGAAGGGATATTTATTGACCCTTGTGTGGTCCCGGCTCCTCATAACTAATGACCATTGCTAACACTACTCACATTTTTAGGAAGTAGATGGTACCGGCGGATTTTTCGGATTATTTTCCGGCTGCGACACCAGAAGGCAACCCCAAGCGAGGGAGACTCAAAGCATACAAAGCGTCCATAGGCATGCATGGATGTAGCCAAACATACCAAGACATGGAAGCCAATGTAGATCAATACCAAAGAACATCCACAGAATAGCCAATCCCCAAACAGTATAATTCCTGCCGTCTTCCAGTGTTCTAGTCATGGGGTCAAAGGCTTCCAGTTGCAAATGCACCTTGGGTTTTCGTCATAAAATACATCCAATGTTTTTGGGTCTGGGATTCAAGCTTGCGTCCGAAGTCGTCCGGAATATTTAGGTCAACTGGTTAGACATACACGTCCACAGCACGAGCATGTACGTGCCGTGCTAAAGTCGACTTCAGTGAGGCTGCGGCAAGAAGGTTGTTTTCAAGGCTTCGTGTGCCTTGATGCGTGCTGCCACATCCTGCCACATGTTCCAGAATCTTCTTCGCAATACCCCCCATTTCACTTCAAAGGACTGGGCAGGCCTTGCACACAAGACCGTTGATCATGCTGCGACAATCTTCGCTAATATGGTCGAAGCACAGGTACGCCATATTCACCTGTCAAAAAGTACAGATTCAGGCATCAAACCAGAAAATGCCTAAAAGGCTCAGCCATGCAGCAATCCAGCCTTCCCTTCCATTGTTTTTTCGATGGTCATGGCGGGCGTAGGTGCCAGGAAGGGTGTAGACTTTGAGAGCATGAAATAGAGGACAATGCCTGCTCCAAACTCCTCAGTTATGGCTCAGCAGCTGAACTGGACACTTGCCAGTTTTGCATAGGCTAGCATCAAATACTTGAAAGAGAAACGTCATGCATGCGCATCAGTTTCACCTCATGATCTGGATGTGAGGCTGGTAAGATTCTGAGGCTGGGGAGCGCAGAATGCCTCAAAGTATGGTATGGTGTCACAGGGTAAGTTGAGGCATCTTCTACTCACCAACAGAAAACTCATGATCTTGTGCTGCTTATCCACGTCGGCGATACGGATGAAGACATCACACTTTCCGTGTGCTACCAAGGTTCATCACCTTCAAAGCCTGTCGCCTTGCCTGCCAACATCTCAGGAGCGGCATAGCCGACGGTCCCAACCTTGGAGAGATCTCCGAATCCGTGTATACATGGGCACTATTAGTATCCCTATATTAAGAATGCGAGACGCAGAGCACTTCTGCAGTTCCAAGGCTGAAGCTTTGCGCTTCAGCTCAGCCTCGTCCGTAACCATGCACGCGATTCCGAAATCTGTGAGAACCTCAGCAGGCGAGAGTCCTCTTGCCAATGGAGAGACACTGAGTGAACTGAACCAACTTCATTGCCAGTCATGTCTATCCAGTACGATCTACATTGGAGAGTGTTTCGGGTTCAGGGTTGGCTTGCTGTTGAGGAACTTAGATTATGTGTTTCTCAGGCAAGGGCAACTTTGGCGGCCGTTTCAATGAGAAGATTCTCAGGCTTGATGTCCCTGCGAAAGCGCAAGAATGCAAACCACAATCCAGAAAGCTTCTCCATCCCCTTCCCAGCTGTGCAGAAATGTATCAGCACTCCATTGCGCTCCTGTGGAAAATCTGCCGCTTGTGAAGAAAGGCTATCCTCGGCTGCTGGATGCAAAAGTCAGACTTGCGCGCGGTAGTGTCCGCAGGCTATACTGCGGATCATCCTGAAGCGAACAAGACCTATGTCCACCCTTGACCAATATGCCTTTGGGAACGCCATTTACACGATAGCTTCTAGGCGCGAAAAAAGCAGGTTGAGCATGAACAAAATTCCATTTCATCGCATTCAATTTTAATTGCATGCAGCCGCTGCGCAAATCAGCAGAATGCAGCGTGACTGCCAACACTTGGACTCTGAGATAGCGTCGCTGAAAGCACGCTGTGAAGGATGGGTATACATTCCTCGATGGGCAGTGCACACACCAGGCATGGTTGCCGAGTAAAGGTAAAGGAGCCTACGATTATAAGAACCTTCAGCCTGTACAGATCAACCCCTTGACATCTTGCCATGCAGGCCGCAGATACATTTAGCAAAAACTGGTTGATAACCTTCTCAGAAGGTCTGAGCCGCATGCCTACTTGAACTTGAAGCTTTCATGTTGCTTTGAAACAATGAACATCAGAACCGAACGAGGTGGTATCCTGGCTTATAGGGAACAAGATCTTCGGAGCTTCTTCAAGCCCGGTCCTTTTCGCGGAGCCGCCTGCCCTCGACAATTCGGTCGTACCTGTGCATACGGGCTTCCATCCCTTTGGTCACAAAAAAACAGCTACTGCTCTTACTAGACAAGAACGGTCAGCACCACTGCGTTGGTTACTGGCACGGCTCGCGTTGTGAGTCTGCAAGCGCCAGTCGCAGCAATCGACTAGCTGTGCATCCACTTTGCAGTAATTGTGGCTCTACTGAGTCTACTGGGGGTGAACGCTTCATCAATCAAGATCGACGCCCACTTTACAACTTGGAGGTAGATCAGCACTTGTCAGTAGAGTGAGTTCTGCAGCTGCTTCGTGATCAGCTTGGCAGTCCTATTCTTGCCACGCCGTGAAAGCTTCCTTTTGTTTATGTTGGGGAGCAAGCTGCAGCCCTACGGCACACATTTCAACGACAGCTGCCCAAAATGCAAGCCAAGCAGCAGGTCGCCCTTGAAATAGTCCATGACCATGTACCACTGTCGACCGCCCTGGACAGTGCAACGGGAGATCGGGCATTCAGATGATGGTGCCCTTGCGTCGTCCGTCAAATACAGGAAACTACTAAAAGAAGGGTTAGCTAGTCTAGTGTAGATGTGAAGCAACGGAAAGACTTGCCAGTGAGCCTTTGACTGCTCAGCTGTAGTTGGATCCGCCCACAAGCCACGAAAGCGGACGATGTTGGGATGGCTTTGCCTAAGGTGTGAGGCAAGTCTCAGGCAAGAAACAAGAGTCAAAGGTCCTTGATCCCAAGACTGCGGAACAACACCTGTGCTCAGGTTTCGCTGAGGCCCATACGCCGCTCTCAACATTGCCACCTCAAGGCAAAAGCCAAGCAATTTGGCAGCGTGCGGATTCTCGCATGAGTGCGAGCATATGAGCCAGGTGCTTCGTTGAAAATCACAAGCGGGTCGACCTTTCACATCCATTTGCTCGAAAACCCTATTGACAAAGTCAACCGAAGCAGGCCTGCAGCTTGAGGCTCTTGACGGCAACAATCTTCTCAGAGAGCGTCTCTGAAGCGCAGACCTTGACAAGCAGCGAGATATCGCAGGAAAGATCCATGCCGCTTGTACCCTGAGCATAGCTCTTTCTGAGCACTCGTCGTGCTAACAGGCTTGCATTGCTGCGTTTTGTAACACCCGCTCTACAAGCCAGGAAAACAATCGCCCCTCAACGTAAAGTCCCTGACAACAATGAAAATGGTTACGAGCAAAAGAATGTCATGCAAAATGCGGCCCGTGCCCGGGCTAAAGCGCCTTTCGTAAGTCTCGTTGGACAGCTCTTCTTTTTGGGTGTCAAGCGGGGATGATGCTCTTCATCTCCTCTTGTCATGTGGGTTCGAAGTTGGAGCCTGACTTGACTTGTTGTCCAGTGCGACTTGTCTAAATTCTGTGGCCCGGTGCCACTTGTCCACTCCGAAGTAGCACCTTCTTCATGGTTTGGGACGTTTTGGGACGGTGAGAAGGCAAGGGAGGGGGTCAGTCTGAACTGAAAGGTAGCAGCCTCATCACATTTGAGCATGGTTGTTGTTCTTTATCAATTTTCTTCTAAATTACGCGGAATCGCTGTTGCCGCCGCAGTAGCAAGCTACGCGGACTACGCAGGCTCACTCGTCCTATTCAACAAACAACACAGACTGCGCCCTGCAGGCCAGAGACTACGTTAGCATTACCCCAGCTTCATTTCCATCGTAGCTCGGGCAAGGCAAAAAAAGCACGCTGGCTCGTTTTGGTCTTTGTCAACCAGAGTCCTACGATGTGGAGTTGTCTAAGGTTTAGCGGTTTGGTGTCAATTAGGCAGGATTTAGGGCTGTGGTTCTGGGTCGATTAGGGTTTAGGATTTGGGGTGTCAAGAGGGCTTGATCTCTGTAGTAGAGCCTGACCCGCAGTATGTTGTTAACAAGGGTTCAGGGTTGTCTAGATTAATCAGGCTTCGGGTTTGGGGTTGTTTATTGGTGAGGGTGTGGGGTTCAGGGTTTGGGTTGTTTGGACGGGTCGTTTCGGGCTTGCAATGTTTTTTGAGCTTGGTGTTGTTTAGTTTGTAGGGTTGTAAGGCGTCCGGTGGTTTATAGGGCCATTTTTGTTTTGTTTGTTTGTTTGTTTGTTTGTTTGTTTGTTTGTTTGTTTGCTTCTTTGTTTGTTTGTTTGTTTGTT
>CAJNIZ010023814.1:1548-14939 GCA_905231905.1 Symbiodinium pilosum | reverse complement strand
CCTCAAAAATGCATACACCCATTTTCATCAGGAGCCACAATAAACTTTGACAGGACTGGAATTGATGGGAGAACACCGTAGGCTTAAAGAACGCGGATGTCAACGTAGAAGGAACCCTCCAACTCCTTGCTGCATTCTTGTGCAAAGCCACCTCACCGCAGAGATCGCTCCCCAATCGACCGGTCCGCGGCCTTTTGCTGCCCTGCGACGCCCATGCACCGTTAGCAAGGAGCAGCCCGCCGCCTCCAGGAGCCTCGCAAGGCGAACAGTCTCCTGCAACTAGGCATGCAGTCACCAAGCTCATTTGGAATATTTGATCTTTTCAAACTCTCGAAGTCTTTGGACTACAGCCCTCAGGATTTTCAGAGACGGAAGCTCCAGTCAGTCCTGGACGGAAGCAAGAATGCGGATCTTGCAGCAAACGGGCCTCCGATGATCCCAAATAAAAAATACTATAAATGTTTTGGAATGGAATCGCTCTTACTCCACAAGTTGCTTGACTAATTGTTTCGCAATGTGACTAATTGTCTTGCAAGGTTCCGGGAACTAAGTGCTGTTTGTCTTGCTTGCTCTGACATACAAACCCACAAAAGCATTTAAAAGACGTCAGATGCAGCCACTGAGGCAGGGCTTGGGCGGCAGCTAGTTCTTGAACACAGTTGCAAGCTGTTTGGATCCCCTCCGCATCCTCAATCAAAAAGGATCCATAGCCTTACACAATTTGGCTGTAAGCACCTTTTGACTACTGAGCACCCAAACCCAGGAAACCATGTCTGACTCAAGACATGCTTTGGGCAAAATCTGCCCGCCTTCAGCCTCAGCGTTCTCCATGGGGCAACCCAAATTCCTCAGCCACATGTCACTCAGCCTGCTAGGGCTGACCTGCAGCCTCCCACAATAGCAGAAGCACCTCCCTTAAAACATCAGTCTGGCCAGTCGCTTGCCAAGCTGCAAGTCAAACGCGTCGAAACCCCCAGGAGCCAAGCTGTGCACCAACAACGCCATGTCTGCCAGTTGTTTGGGACAACGCCCACAAACTTGAACGATGAGCCTAGTAGTATGCAGAGCTGAGTGTGCAGAACTTCCCAGATGCAGCTGCCCAGTCATTCAAATCAGCATCTTGAAGCCGTTTCCGCCGTGAAATGATAAGCATTCTGCTGCCAGAGAGGCGGTCTATCAGCAGAGCCAGCCACTGTCACGAACTCTGCCATCTCCTGTCAGACTGAAACTCGAACCATTTTGGTGCTTTTGCTTGCAGGAGAGCTTGAAAGTCATCGGCATGATGTGTGCTCCTCTTCAATACCTTGAAGAAACTTCAAGCTCTTGAGCATTGGCGTGTAGCAGCAATGGGCCTCACACGATCTGCCGTGAAGCCGAAAAGCACAAGTCGGAAAAATGCATCCTGCAAACAAGTAGGGTACATTTAGCCACCTCAGAATTTCCCTAGCGCCAGGGCACAGAACCACTTTTCAAGAATACAAAGAAAAATGGCAAGGACAAAGCATCAAACCTGCACCAGGCAGTATGAGCTTACATGCAACCTTGTTTGTGATTCTGAAATCCAGGCCACACCTGCTCAAGCAGGCCCTGCTGAGACCGGCACACCCCACTTTCTTGCCATCAGGCGGAAAGCCACGTCGCTTTGCTTCACCTCTGTTTCTTCTAGTGGACTATGAAAGAGTTTGCACCTCGAACTTCTGGATAAAAATTAGAGAACATGTAAGACATCAAAATAGAATTAACAACTGCATCTGTGGGTCAGGCCATTGGAGCGGCGAAGTAGCGCGGGCTTCCCAAAACCTGAGGCAGCTGCTGCAAGTATTGAGCAGGCTGCAGGTTCGACAACCTGAACAAGATGTGCAGGACAGAGAACCTCTTTGTAGAATCGCTGCGCGGACAGCGACATGCAAATAACTTCCTGAGGTGCTTATGCCTGATGCTCAATGACGCCTCACGTCATACTCCACCACACTCCCGCATGTCTTGAGCCAAAAATCACACCACGGAATCCGCAACATCATCTGGAATGAATTGAACCCCTTCTAGGACCCCATCCAGCTGAGGATTGCGCGGGGGACTCACTTCACTGGAATAATCTCACATGCAGTGATCAAGGGGTTGATCTTTAACCAACTTTTCATCCTAGCACTGGCTCTCAGACTGGTTTAGTGTTAAGGGTTCAGACTTTAGGTCTTGGGGGGTTACATCCCTTGAGCCGACCTTGAGGGCACTCAGGAAAACGGGGGAGCTGGCATGAGGAGTTTCTCAGACATGGGAACCTTGAGGGCGCGATAGGAATAGATGCGGCTTCTTTGGGGATTCTGGGGGTCCCTCTTGAAGATTCATAGCGGAGGGTGAATTTTGGATGTTTAGATATTTTCTATATATCGGTGCTTGTCACAGGTGTCTAGAAGCCAACTTGACGGCATTATTCTGGCAGCGGGACACATTCGGTTGCTGGGGGTACAGGGTGTAGCATCAAAGGGGAGTTTAAGCTGACATCAGGCATCCTGTGACCTTTGCCCTGTAGTAAAGCATGAGGCCCAGATCTGCAAGCTTCCCCGAAAACCGGGCACAAGTGGCACCTTGAGATCTAGAGCGGCTCTCTCCGCAAGCTTCAAAGCCGATCCACATCTCTCTATTCTGACCTGAGAGCGAAGATGTTGAGCAGAAGAGGGTCTACAGCGAGAACTGGAAATCTGATGACAAAAGGTACAGCTTCACTTGCCTGCTACTACAATGACTACCACAATGACGTACTACTAGCGCTACCACAACTGGTGTTTTATCCTTCATGATGCCAGTACATCTATGGTTGTTTAGTGACAAACCACAACGGTAAATCGGTGCACAAAAGCAAATCTGACCCGGGTCAAAGTCATAGATACCAAGAGGTTGACAGGGAGAAGGTATCCGGGGCCAAAGCCGGACGTGGAGATGGCTGGCTTGGGGACGATGTGCTGTGAAACCTGAGGCGCGGTCAATGAATTTCGTGATTCTGGATTTGGACTTTAATGCTTGTACCACATCATTGAACCAACAGGACCACTCACTCGGAAATCACGCAACTCAATCAGCTTTGAGACACATGACAGGGCCCGAGCTCCGTGGTTGCTGCATCACAGCAACCGGGCCAGTTCCGATTTCAGACTCTTTGACTGAAACGTGACTTCAACCAAGCCATATTACAGGTGCCTCGTCAAGCCTTTTGAAACAATCAATAACCCCACAGGAAGCTCACAAGAACTTTTCGATGACAGAACTGCAAACTACGATGGAACACACAGAACTAAGGTGTTGGCCGATGCAGGAGACAACAATCAAACTCATACGTATCATCCTGCACGATACGACACAGAGGATCACTGTCTTGAGCATCACATCTCAATGTTCTATATACTTTCGGATTGCAAACCTGAAGCATTCATGCATGCCTCTTCGTGCTGAACCTTCCAGACTTGTTTGCCACTTCCGATCTTCTATCATGACAGCGCCTGCTAAAATGCCGAAACTTTAGCAAAGCTGGAGCCTCTTCCTCGTCGGACGAGCTAGTCGCCTCCTGCCCATGCTTCTGGCGTGAAGTAGGTAGCCATGCAAATTTGCTAAGCCTATCTGTTCCACAAGTCCGTTTGGCTGGTTGTTGTGTGGGATGTGCTTCGCAGCCACGCAAAGTGCCACTGATGTCCCTACTTTGAGCACACGGCCGTCCTCCTCAGAAAGCTCGCTTTCTTCCTCTGACTCATCGTCCTCGACCTCTTTGGCCAACTGCGGCTGAGGTGACGCCGCATCCTCCGCCATGCGAATAATTCGACATAAAAGCCTTCCAAGCAAACATAGTCAAAAGCTGTCAGGTCCTGCTCTATCAGGACGGTTGTGACCTTCAGACCCCAAAATGCAGCAGTCGTTGCTGAAAACATGCTGATGCGAAACCGAGCTGAGTCCGGAGCATCACCCAACGACAAAGTAGCCTGTGACAAGAATAGTCTGAACAAAGCCGCTTAAATATGCTGCATTCTGCACGAACAAGCGGACGCCGAGAATGTCCCAGACTAAATCTCGATCATCTATTTGCCTGGCCGAATTTCTTTCGCAGCTCCTTCAACGACCTCACAACAAGATGCCAAGAAAGTGCAGAGATTTCTGTATTTTTTGTGTGTACAAACGTGGTGAGTGGCAAACTCAACAAATTCTGAGCAAGATATGTCGGCTTTGTGTTGATTTCGTTGTAATACCTTGGTCATAACCCAGCTGAAACCCTTTCAAGTGAGTCATGAGAAGCTGTTGAGCATTACCCCATCAAAATCCAAACGCCGCTTGATCCTCGAAATGGTCGAGACCCTCACTCGCCCCTGACATTGGTTTGCCGGCCGAGCTCGTTGACGTCCATGGCCTGCTGCCCTACAGCCAAGAATGCTTGCCGAATTGGCAGATGGAAAATTACAGTGTGCTGTCATTCTTGGTGCCTCTCATCAAAGATAACTTCACAAAGATAATGATTATCACCATTGCGCATTGATTTCAACACGGCTGTAAGAACATTTGCCAGAATCATGTTGCGCCCGGAATGCCAACTTATATGAAACCTTCGTGCAAGTTGGATGAATGGTTCCTGAAAAGGCATTCACTTACATCACAACGAAACAAAACAGAGCTGCAGATCGCTTTTTGCATTGACTTCAACCCCCATGCTCCCGATGCTCTAAAGTACGTCACAAACATCCGCATGGCCCCGCAAGGCCGCTGGCAAATTAAACAACTGAGGGTGACATTTGCTTCCGCATGCATTTTTCGCGTGGGGGCGTGCTCGGGTCCATGCGAGCGATAAGCGCAACCCGATGTTGTCTAGGTGGCATAGTTGGCGCATCCTTCACGGAGGGGCACTCGATCTTCACACTTCCAGTCAGCAAAATCGCCTGCAGCTTGGAACACTATCCCCAGTAAATCTCCGAAACGAAGGAAGGATGGCTTCAACTTTTACGGTAAAGCTTGAAACACGGCCACACTAGCATTTTCCATGGATGTTTTGCTGAGATGCTGCTGTACCGGGGCGCGGAAACAAACGGATGGCAATCGCAAGAACGCGCACCTTCTACCGCCTCATGCAGGATCATGCACGGTGTCCTAGACAATCGCACAACAAACGCAAGAGAAGGCCCCAGAATCGGTAATGACTTGAATGCAACGCATCTGAAGATAACAAAAACAAGTGGACTTATCAACAGCTGACAATCCAAATTGCTGAGGGCTAGGGAATCCCTTGAGCAGTTGCACTTGGAGAAAGATCTCATTAATGATCGTGATTTTTTTACAAGGAGGCTTGGACATGTTGTTGCGGGAAAATACATGGCTCAAACAAATCCCAATGCCTGAAGCCATTCAGAAGCTGGACGCCGAGATCACAAGTCCGGAGATAATGAAAGCATCTCAGCAAAGCATGCAAAAAAATCCAATGCATTGGAAAATGCTGACTAATGTGGCACAGTATTCAGCTTTACCGCAGAAGCTAAAGCCATCTTTCCTTCGTCTCGTAGACTTAGAAGGTATACTGTACACATGGCCAAGTTGTGACTGGATCTCGCGCACAATTTCAACTCACAAAACCATGCACCTGCTTCCACATCGATGCGAATGCGTGGCAACATCAACAAAAATCCTTACTACCACAGTTGCGAATGAATTCGGAATTCATCACAATGCGCACATAACCATTCATATCGTGCCTCTAATCCTTCGCGTGGTCTTCAAATAAATCTTGCATCCCGTGTTTGTTCACCAGACACAATAACATCCGAACAGGATTTCATGTCATTTTGCCGACGCGGCTTCCAAACCCAAAAATTCAGCAAAAATCTCATAGATTAGAAACTCTTAGAAAATACTCAAGGATCTCTCCAAGAGGTCCTGGGAAGCTTTTGGGAGGCTCTAACGAAGCTGCGGGAAGCTCCCAAAGGTTTTACGTTTGCCCATCCGCCACCCTGCCAGCCGCCTCATCTTGCATCCGTGGGGCCCAGAAAATATGTTCCCATCTCCCAAATCGCTCCAGCTTAAAACTTCCAGCCAAGAGTGCTTCCCGCGCCCCTCCCAATCCTTCTGGCAATCTACAAGCCTTTCATATGCATCCCAGTTTCATCTGATCGAGAAATCGTAACTAACATCATCCATGCTGAGTGCCGCCAAGCTGGTGCGGTGCTGTAAATATACGAATCTCTGGATATGATTTTCAATAAATGCGAAGTCAATTCGCTCACCAGTTTCACCTTTTGTGAGATTGGGGAAAATTCGTGTGTAAGCAAAATTTTTGAAAGTTGCACTCAACTAAACTGCCAGGGCATGCAAAAACATGTCATGCAACACGCTACCGTTGCAATACAATACAACCATTTGGCACGCAATAAAAGCCGCAACCGGCATTTCTAGATCAAATCTGCCAAGCAGACAAAAAACGCAGAGCGCTGCAAGAAGGGCACTGCGCGCAAGAGTGAAAAGCAGAGCTGCAGAGCTGTCTTTTTAATCTCAAAGGGCGTGCTGTGCTGCCAGCACTTCGTCGGTCCATGCGGCATGCTGCGGGTGCAAGGTCACATGTCCTTGCGGGCTTGAAAGTGCTGCAAGAGAAATGCGTTCTCTGCAATGCGTGCGGTTTGCAAAGCGTTCTGTGTTGTTACGGCTGAGCTCGTCTGCCCAAACGTTTTTCTCTCCAGCCAGGTGGGAGATTGCGAGCTGCACGTGGTTGCGTCCGGACCATGCTGCAACAAGCTTGAGAAAGTGGCAGAGTGGCTCGGTTGTGGTGAACAATCCCTGCTTCCGCTGACGTGTTGTCGGAAGCTGCAGGAAGTACAAACTTGAAGTGTTTGCCTGACAACAACGCAGGGCCATCATTGCCAGGGCGAGCTGTGCGATTGTCTCAAAGCATGAGATGTATGCTTGCGCGCGCTTTGTCAGCATAGGCCAAAATGCCTGACTTCTGTCATGCTCCAAGTCTCTGAGAACCAGAAGAACTGTGTGGAGGTGCTGATCCATCCGCCTATGCCAACGACATCGCCTTCGGCCATGGCATTTGCTGCTGCCATGCAGTGCAGTAGTGGTGACTGGCGCATATTGCGAAGCTGGTCATGCCGGAAAAATGAGGACAGCCATTCCAGCGCACGCCTGCTTTTGTTGCGGAGATGGGTTTCATGACGCGCAGGGTCGCTCAGCCTAACCCACTGCGGTTGGGATGGCGGTATGGGAGGCACGTCGCGCTTGCATTGTATTTTGATTGCTCCAATTTTCAGGAGACGTGCTCCCGGTGTCAGCCAGAGACCCGAGGGCTCTGAGGTGACGACTGCCTCGTTGGAGAGGCACTGCAGAAAGCGGTGCCACTCGCGGGCTTGAATGGAGTGCAAGGTGCCTTGCCTGCTGCGCAGATCCTTACAGAGGAGCTGACAAGTGCTGGTGGCCCACATAAGGAGATCCAAGGAGCTTTCCAATAGCTTGCGAGGTATCTTTCTGGACTGCGCTAGCTTGCTGAGCTGCGTGCGGAGCTTTTCTAGCTTGCCTGCAACCAGCTGAACGCATTCTATGTCTAAATGGAAAGTCCAGCCGCACCAAGTGACTTGCGTGCCTAGCTGAGCCTTGCGCCAGCTGATTGGTGCGTGCAATGCAGCCAGGAAAAACGTGACGATGATTCCTTGCTGTTCCCAGGTTGCTTGCGCTAGCATGGCGAAAAGATCATCGACGTAAAGCCATGCCTTGTGGCCACGCATGCTGAGCAGTGCGTGCGTTACACGGAGTATTTGCCCGCCGACGCGTTGCCACCAGCACGCGCTAAAGCCTGCCCCGAAATGGCATACGACATAGCGGTAATTTTGCATGCACCTTAACGGTCTTATGAGCTGCCTTGACGTCAAAAGAGAGGCCAACAACGTGGCCGAAGGCATCATTGTGCATGAAAATGCGTTGCACATCGAGCGCAGAGGGCAGGCTGACTCTTTCTGGGACTTTGCATAGCGTGTTGGCATGGCATACTGTGGTGTCTAAGACAAGGCGAGGCTCCTTGCCTTCGGCGGAGACAATGTTTTTAGTTTCCCTATTGCGGCGCCCTCGGGCCAGCGTTGCTCTGCTGCTTTGATGTCGTCTGCAAAGCATGCAACCCAACCGGAATCTATCTCCTTTTGCAAGAGCTGCGCTAGCAGTGTTGGATCGCGTTGCGCCTGCGTCCGATTCCCTTGGCAACGCAACAAGTACACTCCATCCAGGCTATGGTCCTGAAGGTCGGCCTGGCGTTGCTGCCACGAGAAGCTGGATGGTACGTCTTGTAAAACGCCAGCGGGCACGCCTTCAGTGAGCAATGCGTGCAGGCCTTAATCTGGGTCTTGACAACGCGCGGAGAATGCTTGCAGGAGCTTCAGGCACAAAGGCTGTCCGGGCTGAAGTTGGGACGTAGGCAGGAGTGGGCGACACTGGCTACTTCTAGTTACATTCTAGTTGCTGTCGGTCAGTGAGGGGGTGGCTGTCTATCCCCTGCATAAGGTGGCTGATGATGTCACGCGAGAGGTTCTCCTGAATGCTCTGCCGAGAGGGCGCTGAGGAATGCGTTGCCTACTTTCTTGTTGGCAATCGATTGGTGCGAACCTGGTGGGTGATTGCACGCGCATGCAATGCTTGCTATGGAGGGGAATGAAGCGCAGAAGGCCCACGATTTGTTGATGTCCATGCCACGCATGCATGCGGCAACGCGCGAGTGGCAATGCCAACCAGGGGTCTTGACGGAAGCTGATGGAAATTGTCCGCCTGATTTACAGCCTCGCTCACTCACACCGTCCTTTCTTGCGCAAATTGGTCTGTACTGCAGCACTATCTTTTTGGATGGGCCAATGTGTTCCATTACCCTAGCGACATTACCAGCAAAAAGCTATGCATTGCATAACTTGGGAAGAAAAATGCCATAAAACAGATGCATTGCAAAGTGCGAACCAAACTGTAATCACACAAACGCTTTGATTCTTAGACAACGGCGTGTACTTGCTGCCAGCTGGTACACACCAGCATGAGCTGAAATTACGTCGGGTTTGTTTGAGCATGACATCTATAGAATCTACGATTCAAAGGAAACGTGTGTTTTTTTGTCCGTGTGGGCGCTACTCTTAATTCCGGAGTCAGTCGCCAGTAAGACACGAAGTGTAGAAAATAACACGTAAAATGACAATTGCACTTTCGTGTCTCTGACGAACCAACTCACTGAATCTTCGGCAATCATCTTGTGTGAAAGCCATCAGCTATGTCAACCTCCCTAAGCTCAGACAGAGAAGGAAACAATTGGCCTCCCTACGCACAACATAAGGGCCCAATTCACAACCAATTCTCAAAAGTGACAACTGAGAGCCATCATCATAAGATCATCAATCACAACAACACTCCACAAGGCACACCAGAAAATTACTAAACATGCTATTATGTGACACTTCTACCTCTCCATTGTGAAACTGTCAAGTAGCGGCCCAAGTGTGGAAGAAATGCGGGAAACATGCATAAAATAAATCAGAAAGGTTTTCCTCATTTTTTCAACTTGTTCCTCTCCTACGTCATCAGGCATGGGACTCAGGTTACCCAGCGTCTCCATAACCTGGAACTGCACGCTATCCTGCTACATGCCATCAGGCGTAAGCAGGTTTCCCAGAGTCTCCACAACCTGGAACTGCACGCTATTCACGTTGGTGGATCCGGGCAGGGGCCCGCGGCCCCATACCCCCTGCTCTCCCCACCTTTCACTGGGAAGGTGTTCCCTCCCTTTGATTGGTGCCAATTTCTGTCCGATGGCTAGTTATGAGGCAGTGGAAATTGCAGATATCTCCGCGGCGTCTGAATGGTGCTCGGAGGACATCCGGACTCGGGAGGTGACTCAGACCTCTTGTCGACAGTGATAAGTTCTAGCTGCCTGGACTTCTTGCAGTGTAAGGTACAACTCGTTATACTTGAGTTGTTCTGGCATCGGACATAGTCGGCTCTTAGCTGTCGCAATGGTAAGGGATGAGCCTTTACCATGCTGCTGCTCGCAGGTGAGAAGTTTTCATGTGAGCTTGGCTGCTGCCACGGGGACTTAGATTCCTTAGAGCTGGAACAGAGGTTGCTCCAAAGGCAATGGGAGAGACAAGAACTGACTGGGAATCTTAGAATCCTCTAGCTGTATTCGATTGCTATAAGTACGTCATTGCTGCTATGCAACGCAAGACCATGTTCCGGAAGGCCACGGTCCAGCTAGATATCCAACTCAGCTTTTGTCGTTGGGTCGTTACAAAGCGTAAAAAGATCCATTTGGCTTGGTGCACTTGCGCGGGCACTGCTGTCACGGCGCTCGTTAACTGCATCATCCATCCCTCTGTAGATAGAACTGAGGTAAAATCTTAGGCTAGTAACTTCACAAGGATTTGGTCCGCCCAATCATCCTTTGCATACGCAGCTCCGCGTTCCACTCGCACATTTCGCACCTCTTGATCGAAGCTACTTCTTTGTGAGAAATTTTGCAAGCGAATCGGGTTGGGTGGCAGGGGACACACTTAGTGAGAAACTCCAACGCCTAAAGACGCTGCACAACCTCTCGCAACTGCTGTTCTGGCCAGCTGAGTGAGCATCATCACAAATTGCGATTGGAACGGCGCTGATTCTGACAGTCTTTCCTCTATGCTGATCATCATTGACCGCACGGACTCATTCTGCAGGCTGGCGAATGGGACTTTTGCGCTTACCCACTCCTGCCACTAAGATGCTGATCATAGCCATGCACCTGGTCTTTCCAGCGCCGGGCATATGCGCTGATGCCGTCTACAAGGTTACTGAACATGATGGTGGCAGTGATGGAGGGCATGTATCCATCGAGACCAGTAATTCTTGACGAGCCCGTACGCAAACCCAAGTCCCAGTCCATGCGCCAGGCGCAGAAGCTTTAGAAGCTTAGACACCAAAGAGACCTTCAACTCCCACTTCTTCACTGCGCAGTTAGCTGCCATGGCTTTGATCCCTGCCACTGCGCGGGAAATTAGACTCATCCAGCCCAGATCTAGTGCAGAGGTTGGCAGCTGGTAGGCAGTCTACGACGCCATAGACATCGAACTTCCACAGTCTTAGCAATTTCAGCCGGAAAAAGACTTTCCGCAATGCCTTTCCACTAGGTGGTTCTTCTTTCACCGACCAGGAATATAAGGCCAGGGAGTCGATTTGGCTAGGCCGTAAAAGCGGGCGGTGCGTGGCGGAAGCTTTGGGGACGCCGGCCATACGCAATCTCAATCCAGCTGCCGGGCCAAAACCCGCGGAGCCTTCGTTATAGGACACTTTTATGAAAGAACTATGCTCATGTACTCCAAGTAACTTGCCTTGCAGACCATGCGGTGGTGCACTTCCGGTCTGGCATTCCTCACTCCAGCCGAACTACTGGTCAGGCGACCATCTTATACCGTAGGACTCCTACAACAGGGTGTCTCGAATGGAGCCTCTCTGTTACAACCCGAACTCACACCCAGAGAAATCCACAGTGTCGGCAGAGGCAGCTGCTAGCCCCAAAAGGCATGCTGATAGGGTGCCCTACAGACACTTTTATATGAGGTTTCACGAATGGTCGAGCTCTTGATGCAATGTTGCAAGAGCTGAAGGATCGCACATCCGCCACGCAAATCTTACGGTTGCCCCATTACAAGCCCGTAAAGCCTGATACGGGAGATGATCATGGCGAACGTCTTGCCGTCCCTCTCCGTGGACATACAGAGCGACATTGCCCACCTCAAATTGAACCACCGCGCGAACAGCCTGCTGTGGAGCGTGAACCCACCCGAGCCTGTCTGAGCACATAACATGCCTGTTAGCCCGGCAGTCGGGGACACCGCCTCAGTTGCCTCTCAATACTCCAGCTGTGACTAAGGATGTCCACGAGTTCACTGCTAACGAACAGCAAGTAGCGAAGAAAAAATATGCCGCCCTGCTAGCCAGCAATCTGGAGGACGCTGATCTTCTTGGCACGGCTGATATGCTTAGCGCGCTCCCTCCCAAGACCGCGGCAGTGGCCATTAAAATCCCGTGCACAACCTCTCGCAGCTGTTAATGCAATGCGGGTAACGGAGGCGGCTGGCCCCGGCTTTTTCTTGGAAAAGTTCCGTACCACTATGCTCGTCTCAGCACTAAGGCCCGTAGCACAGTTCTTCACCCGACATCTGCAACAACTGAAGGAGCTTAAGTTAGTCAAAGAGCACCATGCAAGCCTTCTGATGCTTATTGACCCCTCGTTTTGGGAAGCGGTGTTGCTTGACGCCATGCAACACTTCCAGAACACAGCGTTGTGCAGGGCTCGGTTGGCGCATGTTTACACAATAGGCGAAGGGTATGAACAGCGCATCGACAGATTGTATGATGGCCTGGAATCTTCCAAGAGCAAGGATGCAATTCATAAGGTATGGAAATCATTGAAAGCGTTAAGTTTGCCCACAACACTTCATAAAAAACTGTTTGTCTACTTTGTGTTTCGGACTCTAGTTTCTAAATCCTGAACATTCAATGCTAAACTCTATGCCCTCTCAACAACGTGGAATGAATGAAGCTTCAAAAAGCATGGAAATTGCTTGCTCGAGACTTACAGGACGGATTTTAAAATTCAACGCGTTAGAGCAAACCCGTTTTGAGCATGAACAAGCTTGGTATCATTTCATGGACACACACACCCTTCTTTTGCCACTCGAAGAGAGGCATGTTTTTTAAATTTAATTCTGATAATGTAGTCAAGCAGAGTTCGGGTTGTGGATAGAGAGAACCTGTTTTTCGTGATTGGCTGCTTGTCCTGTCTTGTCTGCATGTGTCGCGCTTCTCTTCTCGCGGCCTTCACGGTCTTTTTGGCCTTCTTGGTCTGCGTGGTTCTTCCGCAAGCGCCAAGGCCTGAAGGTTGTCGCATCAGCGCAGTGCAGTGTGTGGCTAGAGACTTTCAGAGTGTCTTGGATTCAAGGTGGACGCAGAAGCCAGGCCATGCACAAGCACGCACTACCTTGCTTCCCCCTCAAAGGCGAGCGAGCACGCACGCTGAGCTATGTTGATTCACTCGCTGAGTTCCGAGGCGGCCACCTAGGAACTGGTGAACTGGTAGCCTGTGGCTTTGTCCTAGCGGGGCAACCAATGCGCGAAGATGTCCTAAACACTGCCTATTATCTTTGCTAACACCTGCTAAGAAAGATAATAACGAATGAATTAGGTAATAGAGAAGGGTGGTCATTTTTAACGAAATTGACCACCCTTCTCTATTACCTAATTCAATCCCTCTTACCTTTTCTATTACCTATTCTATTACCTAATTGAAGGCTTCTATTACCTAATTCATTTTGGCATGGAGAAAAAGAATTTTCTTTTCTTCCACGCCAAAATGAATTAGGTAATAGAAGCTT
>CAJNIZ010023803.1:54798-80496 GCA_905231905.1 Symbiodinium pilosum | reverse complement strand
AACCCTAAGCCCTAAACTCTTAGCCCCCAGGCTTGGTCTCATGGCCTACTTTTTGTTTCAATCCTCACCCTCGGTTCGGCTCGTGAGCCTTGTCTTGCTACTGGCAAGATGGTCGTGATGTTGGCTAAATCCCCCTGGCTTTAGGGTTTGGTACTATTTATAGAGTCCACGGATCAGGGTTTAGGGTTTAGGTTTAGGGTTCAGGCATTAGGGTTTTAGGGTTTATAGTGTAGAAACCTGAACTTTAACCTTAAATCCCAAACCCGAAATCCGAAACTGTCAATCGTAAATCCCAGCTAAATGAAAACTTTCAATCCTAAACCCTGAGCTCGTAGATCTCAAACCCAACCAAAAACCCTACACCCTAAACCTTAAACCCTTAACCTTAAACCCTAAACCCTAAACCTACACCCTAAACCCCCAAGGTACAGAGCTGCGAGGGGGAGGCTTGCGCAGCAAAGGCGCAATCCCTGCTGGCGATGAAAGCGGAGTTACAGTCTGCGAACATCCCCATGGACATGACTGAAGGCCTTGGGCTGTAGGGGCCAGATAGGCCTAAACTCTAAACCCCTAAATCCTAAACCCCTAAGCCCTCTACTGTGTAAGTGTGGCCTAGGGTACCTCAAATAGACCTCAAAATGAGAGATACAGGGGCATGTATACGGATATATAGGGTGGTTCAAAGCAGGTTAAGGTTTACGTTGTTCTTTCCTCCAAAAGTTTTACGGAACATCACATGGTTCGAAAGACTGCAGGCTACAGGGGCCTCATTTCAGGTTCCGTTCAAGTTTGCGGGACACTAGCAAACCCTTAAGCCTCAAATCCCAACCTGGCAACCCTGAACCTGAAACCCTAAACCCTAAGCACTAAACCCTGAACCTGAAATCTTAAACCCTTAAACCCTGAACCTTTAATCCTAAACCGCAAATCCTGGTAACCGACATCTCGGGAGTCAGCAGAGTCCCGGAGTCGGAAAGACTCCGTCACCTGTGACCCCGACCTTTCAGAAGGGGCCTTGCAATGTAGAAGCTTGAATACTTGCTGCTATTGTTCAGGCTTTAGGGGTTTAGGGTTAAGGGTTTAGGGGTCTAGGGTTTAGGAGTTTAGGGTCCAGGGTTGGTGTCTAGGGGTTTAGGGGTTTAGGGTTCAAGGGTTACTGTAGGGTATACTTGCTGATGCTGTTTAGGGTTACATAGGGGCATAGACAGAGCTAGTAGGATTGCAAATAGAAACAAGGCGGAAAGTGAAATGGGAACTGGGATTATCGTCAGCATTCTAGGTTAGGTCAGTCCCCCCTGTAGTAATAGCTCCTTAATATGGAGTTAATATGGCCTTAATCTACCTACAAAAGTCCCTTGTGGTACCCATTACTGGGGGGGGGGATTGACCCCAAACCCTTGACCCTAAACCCTAAGCCCTTCTAGGGATGTAGAAGACGGAATCGCCGGCAAGGTCATTCTTCATGGCCCCTATATGAACTATAGTCTAAACTCTTGGCATCCCTCTTAGTCAGCACTATAATACACCCGTATGTTATCTCCTATATAACCTTCTTTAAGGAGTTTAGACTATAGCTCAGATTAGTCCAGAGTTTAATCCATGGCCCTGCTCTTTTATGTAGGCCCTAAACCCTAAGCCCTAAAACCCTAAACCCTTAAGATATGCCCGTTCCTGCTTCGGGAGACTCACCGCACGCGGATCTGCGAGGCGCAAACGTCAGCAATACCACCCACCTCAACGGCACGAACAAAACCTTGGAAACTGGGCTTTACGGTTTAGGGTTGAAGGAAAGGAACCTATAGTCCCCCTTGAGTAGATAGAATATGGGGTAGTTATATGGGGATCTTATTATGATATACTCAAAATATTCTATCTACTTAAGGGGGAGCCTAAACACTTCCAAGGAAGACCGTATTACTTACGATATGACCTTGTTTTGGCAAGCTTGTTTTGAGTTCCTCAACAGCAACCCAGGAGAACATCCTCGTGAACAATTTGGAGCATGACCTGGGGGAAGCCAATACCTTTCCTGACTTGGACAATGCTTCGCGGCTGCGGGTCGATCCTCATTGGTTTGGGTTTAGGGCTTGCAGGGCTGTTTTGTTCAGCTTTTTTCTATCTGTTAAGACGATAACTCGCATCATGCTAATGTTGTTTAATGTTATTATTACTCTGATTTTTGTGATAGTTGTTATTACTATCACTATTGCGGTCATGACTATTACTCTTTCTAGTATGTTTTCATTGTGTGTATGTTCAATCGTGTTATGGTTTGTACTTGTGTCCCGCGGTGGGGACGGGGTCTGTATGCTTCCTTTGGGCAAGGTTTTTAACCCCATCAAATCTTTTCCAGGTGAAAGCTTGGCAGAGGAAAGCCCAAGTTGTAACTAGCTTTAGGGTTTCGGGTTCAGGGTTTAGGGTTTATGGGGTAAAGGCCTAAGTCTTTTATACTTCCATGTGCGGACAGCCCAAAACCCTTCACCCAGTTTGGGGGTTTATGGCTTCAGGCTTAGATTTTCGGATCCACGATTGAGGGGCTTAAGTTGCTACATGGGTGGTTGTCAAAATTATGGTCCCTTTTTGGATCCCTATTATAATACGGCACCTAATATTTAGGCTACCCAAAAAAGGGGCCATAATTTTGACAACCACCGTATCGTTGATTCCGGCATAGATTTTTTCGGAGCGGGTCCTTGCGCCCGAAACTTGTACACAAGCACAGTTGTCCTAAATCCTGAAATGATGGGTTCAAGTAGTACCCCCCCTCTATACTACCCCCCCCTAGGTTCCCCCCTTAATTCAGGTTATTTAGGGATATTTAAGCTTAATTAAGGCTAATTAAGGGGGGAACCTAGGGGGGGGTAGTGTAGAGGGGGGTACTACTTGAACCCATGATGAAACCTTAAGATCCACGACCCCAAATTGTGTACCTAATCTGCGTATTTAGCCATCTGGACGTCATGAGTACATAATCCCCAGAGCACATATAAGCTCTCCATGTCATTTGTCATGTTCTTTTCCAGTTGATTCTCCCTTAAAAGTGATATCCCTAAACCCTGAACCCAAAAGCCCAAATCCAAAGCCCCAGGCCCTACATCCTAAACCCTAAACGCTAAACCCTACTCAGGGTAGTTAGGAACCTGGACCGTTAGGGGAACCCTCAACCCTAAACCCTAAAAACCTAAAACCCTAAAGCCCTAAAACCCTAAAGCCTAAAGCCCTAAAACCCTGAAGTCCTAAAGTCCTAAAACCCTAAACCGTTAAGCCCTGAAACCCTAGACCCTAAACCCTAAAACCCTAGACCAGGCTACCAACGATACACAAGGAAGGCATGGGCTTGGGCAACTGGGTGCGAATATCGAGTTCCTGATGCTCAAGGTGGGATAAAAAGAGGGAAATATGGGGGTCGTATGAGTTGGTTATATAGGGGGGTTATATAACATAGGGCTTAGGGTTTAAGGTTTAGGGTCTAAACTCCTTAAGGGGGAGTTATATAGGGAATTATTGAAGCGGAGCATTATAGGGGTTATTACGGGGGATACAAGGAGTTTGGACTAGGGCCCATGTAGGGATTAGGGGCTTAGGGGAATGTAGGGCTTAGGATAATGAGGGTTTAGAGGGCTATAGATGCTTTGAAGGCCCAAATCCGATAGCCCCTAGGCAGCAAGACCAAGCAAGGGCCCCACGTTTTTTGAGTAATAAATGGACACGGCTGAATATTTGGTACTAGCATCCCTTATAACTTATAACCTTTATCTAAATACAGCACGCTGTACCCCAGAAGTAAACACAAGCCAGCAAAAGCCCAAAGGTTGCGCAGCTCGAAACCATCGTCGAGCTCCAGCAGGCAGATCTACCATTGATGCATGTTGCGCTGCCCTGGATGTCCGAATTGTTGCAAGTCATCGTAGTTCAAAGTGTTGTGGGTCAAGGGGGTGGTGTCTCGGGTCCAAAGTTTAAGGTTTAGGAAGTGCTTTCCCCCATGCACAGTATCTCAGGACCAAAGGTTCCCTGTGCACCCTGATCCATTCCCTTATGCAATTTGTTGGTTAAATCTCAGTACCTATAAGCCATATCAAAAGTTGGGGAATAGGGGTAGTCGGATTGGAAAATTACTGAATCGGGCCCCAGTTCCTGAAAATGCAGTCTCCCCCCAAACCAACATGGAGCCGCCAAAAGAGCCATATATCGACCACTGTCCTTGAGCAGTTTCAACCCCAAACCCTAAACTCCAAACCCCAAACCCTAAACCCCAAACCCTAAACCAGGGGCAGGGTAGAGAGCCTCAGGTGGAGCTGAACGAAATGAAATCATGTGGCTGCGCACAGGACCCCCTGGTTCTTCTTCAGGTCTAGGGGTTAAGGGCTTAGGGTTTAGGGTTTGTTTTGGGCTTAGGGCTTAGGGATTTAGGGCCTCATAAGCCTTGAGACTACAATCAATACCACTTTCTCATGCTTCCTCATATGAACTAGTGTCACTGTTTGGGCTTGCTGGGGGACCATTACGGGCGCACATAGGGGTCCCTTTGGTGGTTTAGAGTAACCACGAATAAATTCTCTAATAGTAGAGGCCCCCATGTCCATTGCATTAATCATGTGGAAACATTGACGGTAGCTCCCTCGACTATAGTACGTTGCACCTACACAGGCTGGTTCGACATATTAGAGTTCAGTGTGCAGTCACATTCTCTTAAAGATCCTTTGAAAGGGTCTCCTGTGCTGGGCTGGGGTGTCTTGAATTTCCTAAACCCCAAACCCTAAACCCTGAACCCCAAAGACCAAGCGGCTTTAGGTTAGAACCCTAGGTCGGAACTAGGGTTTAGGGGTTGCTGTGATGTTAGGTGGAACATGCAGAATACGAGCTGCAGGGTGACGTCGACTGCATCCAGCCTGCCAGGTGCTGCAACAAAGGCCATGTGACACATTCGCCCACCCCACGACGTATAAGGTGGCTAAGCCACCCAAACCTACTACTCCTTTTGGCGTTACTACTTAACTTGCCTTAGGTCCATCTAGGTCCACAACACAAATTCATCTTTGTCTTATGCATCGATCCGATGTTAAAGGCTCATGGCGGGGTTTATTACCGCCCCCTTGCCTGTGCTGAGGCGAGGTCAGGTAGGTTGACCTGCATCATCGAAGTCAAGGGGCCTAGGCACCACCCACCATCGTAAGTGGGTGCCCTAAGCCACGAGTTTTGGGTTTAAGGGGGCTTTTATGCAGGACCGTAGTACCTACCTGTAAATACACAAATATGTATATATATATATTTATTTATTTATTTATTTAGATATACACGGGCTATTTGCAGGTCAAGTTTTCATGTCCACCCAAAATCTTAAACCATAAATCCCAAGCCGTAAACCCCAGACCTTAAACCCTGAATCCTACACCCTAAATCCTAAACCCTGAGCCCTAAGCCCCAACCCCTAAACCCCTAAACCCCTAAAACCCTAAAACCCTAAATCCGCGGTCTGAGGATGCCAGCGCTGCCGAGGTTAAGGCCAAGGAAGGTGCACAGGCAAGCAAGGCCTGGGAGGGCTCTCATGACTCCTTGGGACTTAGCTTGGACCTTAGACTCTTAGACCCTTAGCCCTTTGAGATTCCCCTATATCCCTATTATAGGTAATGAAGGGTTAACCCTTAATAGTGGTCCGAAGTGCCAAGTAGATGATTTAGGGCTTAGGATCTGGGCTTTGGGAGGATTTCAAGGCTTTGGGTTTAGGTTGTGGGGTTGAGGATTGAAGGTTGGGGATTCAGGGAATCGGATTGAAGACTTGGCATTGTTGATTCAAGCTTCCGCCTTCGGATTTGTCAAGTTTAGGGTTTGAGCTTTGAGGTTTAGGATGAAGATTCATGATTTAAGGTTCAGCATTCAGGGCTCATTGCTTAGGTTCAGAGTTGAACGTCTATGGTGTAGGTAAAAGAATTCAGCGCTCAGGGTTCACAGCATTGGGCTGGGCTTGACATGTTCAGATACTAAATGGTTCACCCTCCTTCTAAGCAACATGCACCCCAAAGAGGTCCCTGTAGATAAAGGCTTGGTCCATGCCGTAAACTCTAATTGAACCCTAACTAGGTTTTGGATGGGATGGATTTAGGTGGGTCAGGGCGTCTGGGTTTGAAGCTCAGCGTTTTAGCAGGCTGGAGCGGCGGTTAGGCTTCAGACTGTAATTCTTCGGCAGTTGAGAGATTTCTGTAGTGTCCTTCTCACGCCTGTTTGCCCGCAACCAAAATGAAGGCCCAGGAGGTCTTGAAGAAAGTGCTACAGAAGCACAACCACCAAAGAGAGAAGCGGGAGTTCGTGACGCCCCACAAGACCTTGCGGCCTTCACTAGCGTGTTTTGCTTTTTTTTTTTCTGCCGAATTGTGAGTTCCTCTTTCATGGCAACTCCCTAAAACTGAAGCCCTGAAGCTATACTGTAAAAGCCTGGATGAGTTGCAACATCATCCCCATTACAGTCCTTGTATATAGATAAGTATAGCTTACCACATTCCAAAAGCCCGCCCCACCCTGAAACCTAAACCAGCATTTCATTTTTTGATCTTCCATTATTGGGATACTAAGACGCCAAACCCAAGCCCCTAAAACCCTTAAACCCCAAACCTTTTATTCTTCGTAGGGCTTCCTGATGAGCCAAGGACTGCACCAGCACCTCCATCGAAGAAGAAAGGACAGGTCAAGGAACAACTGCTTCAGCGACGCAAAGAGAAATCCTCGAAAGCGAAGGCTCTGATTTTGGGGTCCAGGGTTTCGGGTTTTCGTGTTTTTTGGTGGATTTAGGGTTTTGGGGTTTCCGGTTCAGGGTTCTAGGCTTTCAGGAAAATTGGACGGCAACTGTCGCAGCTGATGTCATGCAAGTGTGCTGTCGCCGACATTGATATTGAACCTACCTAGGCCCCTAGGCCCATCCCTTGTTTGGGATACCTAACCTAATGTCTTGCATTTTCTCTACACAAGAAAGGCACCCTAAAAAAAGGGGGCAGGGTGTAGAAGTCTAGGCACTCTCCCCCTAATGGAATTGTGTCTCAGGTCACTTCCGTTTCTCCGCATGATTACCTTGGCATAGTAACTGGGGAATGATGGAATTGATCCATATAGTCGGCTTTATGTAACCCCCTTTCATCCTACCTGTAACCCATGCCCCACTCCCCACTAAGCCCTAAACCCTAGATTTAGGGGCTTGGGGTTTAAGAGTGGGGGCCGTTGAAAGGGCTTGACATTCTCTTGCACAAGACCACTCATGTTGTAACATGCGCCCTACAGTAATCCCTTCATCCCAGAAATTTAGAACCCATGTTACACGGCTCCGTTTTAAATATGACCTTGTACTTTTCAGCCACCAGGTAAGGGAAATCATCAAGTTGTAGCCACATGATATCTTACAGCCCTTTACAATGCATAGACAGCACCGGCACTTCATTAGAGAAGAGTATCGTTGCTGTTTTCTCGACCGAATTTAGCCATTCAGAGGTCTGAACAAAGATTTTCTGGCGGGGTTTAGGTGTAGGGTCTAGGGACCAAGTCTGTTCTCTTGGCAGTGGGGTGTGTGCCTGATATGAGGTACTGTCAATACTGGGCTTGAACCAGGAAAGTCGACTTGAGGGTGGGCACTGCCCCCCCTCAGTAACAGTTGGATAATATTCATAATATAATTACAATATGGTTATATATAGCCCTTAATAGGACCCCTAATATAGACTGTTACTGGGTGGAGGCAGTATCCAACCTTAAACCCATTACTAAAAAACATTATAACCTCTTTAGTCCCCTATAGAATCCCAGTTTCCATTTCACTTTCCATTTTCTTTTCCATTTGATTCTCCATTATTAAGGGGAACCCTTAGTAACTTTGGGGGCTCCTCTGCTTCCTATTTCACACAAAGCGAGTTGCACATGAAGCCTTATGGAGGGCATGAAGAGCAACCAAGAGTAGTGACGGCAGCTCACATGTATCCCATGCTTCGGATTGTCCGGGGTTCCACATCTCAACCGTAACCCCGTGAGCGGCTAACGCTCAACCCTAAACCGCGGTTTTTTGTTGCTACCTTGTTTTGCTGTTTGCATTTTATACCCTAGAGCTCGATCGCCGCCTGCATCTACAATAACTTCCTTTGAGATCCTGCCGAAAGTCTCAAAACACCAAATACTGTGCGCTGTTTGCCAGCCTGAACTCTAATCACTACTGTTCTTGGGTGCAAAAAGCCCAGATTTGAACCAGGTAATATCCTATACTCTTTTGTTATGTCTACTTTTCTGGACAACACTAGTCTTTGAGAATGTATCTGCCTACCTAAACCCTAAATCCCTAAATCCCTAAACCCTAAATCCTAAACCCTAAACCCTAAATCCCTAAATCCTTAAACCCTAAAACCTAAAACCCTAAACCCATTGGGCAGGTGAACGCCAATACCAGCTCCCTGGATGATGCCGTGGCCTCCAAGTGGATTGACCCAATTGCACCAAGGCGTGCAATGACTTAGGGTTTAGGCTAAAATCCGAGTAGCCCCCTTAAGAAGCCCTATAGCAGTACCCTAGACAATCCCTTATATACCGCGCGAAGGAGTTTAGACCTTAAACCCTACACAAGCTCTTATATTACCCCCTTTAAGGAGTTTGGAATAGGGCTCTCTTGTTGTTGCTGATGGGAGAGTGCCTTGAAGGATCCCTGTAGTGTGATAAGGGTTGAGGGTTTAGCTTTTTAGTGTTTAGGGTTTTAGGGTTTAGGGTTTAGGGCGGAGTGGATACCTGGAATTCCTGATATATCATATGAGGGCGGGGTGGGGGTGGGGGTTAATACTAGCGGGGAGGGCTTAGTATCAAATTTCCCTCTTAGCACCTGCAAGACGATAGGATTTCATTCGGGGTCTGGGTTGAGGGAGCAGGGTATACACTCCCCCAAACTAACATGGAAACCCATATGGTAGTTTCCCAAAATAAGGGGACCCCAATATTGGCCCCGAAATATTGCAATCCTCATTACTGAGACCCCTCCAAAAGGTACCCCTAATTTTGGGAAACTACCATATAGTCCCCTTTTAGAAGGGGCTGTAGTCTTTTTAGGGCCCTTTTTGAAGTTTCCATGTTAGTTTCCGGGAGTGTAGGGTTTGTTGGTGATCACCTGGAAAGCTTTCAAGACGCCATAAACCCTAAACCCTAGGGTTTTGGGTTTAGAAATTAGGGTTTAGGGTTCAGGGTTTAGGGTTTAGGATCTAGGGTTTAGGATCTAGGGTTTAAAGTTTAGGGTTTATGGTCTAGGGTTTAAAGTTTAGGGTTTAGGGTTGTATTCTGCATTATGACGAGGACATTTGGGGGCCCAAAGCTCAGCTCATAATGGCCTACGCCTTAAATACAAATGGGTGGCTATCAAGATCATGGTCCCTTTTTGGGTACCTTGAATATTAAGTGCCGTATTATAATAGGGACCCAAAAGAGAGACCAGAATTTCGACAACCACCCAAATATTTGCCCCATCTTCCTCTCCCCAAGGCTCTGCCCTAGAGAACTGGCCAACTGTGCCCAAGCTGACGTCCGGACTGAAACGGGTCGCCGGTGCACTTGGTGAACCCCAAGCACTTTTATTTGCCACTAAGCCACAATCTGCGTTCCCCTACCCATCCCAGCACAAAATGTGGAGACTGCTTGGGGTTGCTACTGGTTCGCCGCTTCAGGGTGCGATGTTCATCCCCTAGAAGCTTACATTGCTGCCTGATCCCAACCCGCACTCCCTCATCCCCAATAAGGCACTAATCTCTGAATCGGGTGAAACCCCAACATACTAAACCCCAACCGCGAACCCTTAACCCATGCGCTGAGGCAGACTTGGGTGAGGACATTGGCGGGGCCATTGCAGATGGCACCGGTTTGGTTGGCGATGCTTTAGGCTGGGTTGCAGACTTTAATCTGAGCTCAGGAGTGTTGTTGTAGGGTGTAGGGTTTGGGATGTATGGTGTACGGTTAGGTCGTGCAAATGCTTATACAAGTCCTGTATACAGTTCTTCGCAGGAGGTGGATCTAAGCCCAGAGTTCCTCAGAGGAGGATCCCAGGCTGGTGAGGTCTTGAGGTTTGGGTGCCTGTGGTAGGGTGAGCTTTGGAGCATGGCCAACATGGCTCAACTTTTCAAAATGACCCCTACAGTACTTCTAAAGGGCGGCACACCAACATACGGGGTCCCTTAACAGCACACTATTTTCAGAGAAAGCTCAAAGTGCCACATCAGTACCGCTGATGGACCTCACACTAGCCAGCAAGCCAGCAACATGAACAGGCATCTCGCTCCCCTCCACAACCTTGAAATTTCAAACTTGGGTTTCAGGGCTCAGGAACACTGAAAAAAAAGGCCTTAAATTCTAGGGTTACGGGTTCAGGGCCTGGGGTCTCGACCTTCCTTGTAATGGGATGCCAGCTAACCTGGATACTGGCTTGCAGACCATGCTGCGATCTTAGCCATCATCTGCATAAAAGAAACAGTTTTTAAGAGGATTGGGTCGATCCCTTAACCATCCCAGCCCACACCTAGACCTCTCCTGAGGGCACGAACACGAAGTGAAGCCCCAGCCATGTCCTTCAAAGCTGACACGGCCAAACGTGAATGCATTTGTGTCGTCAGTCAGGAAACACGCAGAAGTTGCAACCAGACTATATCTTGGGTAGTCCCTGGTGGTAGCCATTGTAGATGACGCCATGAAACCGTGCTTGCGTGGACCAAGAAATCCAGTCCATCAACCCTAACCTGACCCTCTAGCCATTCCTATCTGTTCCTATGTGATGGCTGCGTAATCCTTAAGTGATGACGTTCCTCCCGCCCTTCAACTTAATTGATGTTGGTAGGGAACGGAGGACTGGATCTCTATGGTAGGATGTATAACCTCCATAAAGCAGAGCGGTCCCCATTTTCTGTTCCACTCTTTCATCCACTACTCATGAGCCCTAGTCTCTCAACCATAAACCCTTCAAAGAACCTCTTAAGCACCCTATAGGCTACTCTATTTGCAATCCCTATTGCAATCCCAGTGTCCATGTCATTGTTCCATTTTATTTTCCATTCCTGGGCCCTACCCCAATATAATCCCCAACTAATTAAGATCTGCCCCTAAACCCTAAACCCTAAGCCCCAAACCGTAAACCCAAAACCCCAAACCCTAAAACCTAAACCCAAACCCTAAACCCTACTAAGATCTTAGTCAGGGGATGCTTATGAGTCCGCGGCAGACCAAGTCTCCTTCGTCGCAAACACGGTCGCTGGGCGTTAAGGTTTTCAGCTCTATCGGGATATATGGGGGATATACAGGGATATATAGGGGTTTAGGGGTTTTGAGGCTTTATTGGGGTTATATTGGGGTTGCATAGGGGTAATGGAAATGAAAATGGAAACGACTATCCAGGGTTTAGGGTTGAGCGGTGAAGGCTTAAGGTATAGGGGTTGGGGTCTAGGGCATGAAGTTCTAGACGCCCAGAGCTTGCTGTCACTTGCTCAGTGGCCGCACAAAGCGTGAATTGCCGGCTTCAGGGTTTAGGGTTTCATAACTGGCTTTTGAGCTACCATCGGGGTTTGGGGTTTAGGGTTTAGGCGCTTTAGGGTCTAGGCGGTTTAGGGTTTAAGAATTAGGGTTGAGGCGGTTTAGGCGGTTTAGGGTTTAGGCGGTTTAGGGTTTCTGTTTGAGGGGCTAACATGTACCACAATGTCGGTAGATGATTCAGAATTCTGTAGGGTTTCCTTACAATGGTAATCATGAAGCCTTATCACAGGGATATCCACCCTCAACCCTAAACCCTGGGCAAGGGTTCGCGATCTGTGTTCTGGGGGCTGTGGAACTAATCCCATTCGAGCCATAGCCTAAACTTCTTAGTAAAGCGGAGTATTATAGGGGTTACTAAGGGGGATACTAGGAGTTTAGACCCTTAACCCTAAACCCCACATTATATGGGTTATTCACGGGGATACTCTCAGGAGCTTAGACCACAGCTCATACATCCTTTATATAACCCTGTATATAGCAGTTTCCATTTCATTTCGCATTTTCTTCTCCATGTGATTCTCCAGTATTGGGGTATATACAATCCCAAAAAATAATACTACTAGGAGCTTAGACCATACCGTAAACCCTAAACCCCAAGCCTAAACCCTAAAACCCTAAAACTCTAAACCCCAAAACCCCTAAACCCCCTACCCCTAAACCCTTAACCCTAAACCCCTATAGCTCACTTGTGAACTTAGAGAAGCTCAGGTCATTGACTCCGTGGAGCTGGCAGTTGACATTCTGATCCGAGGTTTCACAGACTGGAATGCTACTTGCTGGCTTTACTCGGGTTTAAGGGTCAGGGTTTACGGTTGAGGGTTTAAGGCCTTACCCTAAGGGTCCAAGGAACCAAATAATAGGGCTTCAGGGCCGAAGTATTTAAGTATTTGGGCCCTAAAACCCTATAAGTTGGGTCCTTGGACCCTTAGGGTAAGAGATTGAGCTGGCTTTACTCCCCATGGGTAGTTCCCAAAATTAAGGTTCCATTGTGGTACCCCCCCCCCCATTTTAGGTGCCGAAACATAATCCATAACCAAATGGGACCCATGGTCTTGAGAATAACCCCATGACCTAAGCGATTGAGTTAAGCAGCTTCCTGCAAAGCCGATGAGTATCTAGCAGCGCAGGCCGCCTGTCATAAGCCTTTTGATGGGAGCAGAGCCACTGAATGTGCGACTTCTGAACGGGAGCAGTTCAGACTATCGGCTCACGTATTGAAAAGCAGGAGCTCTTTCTCCCAGCCCTAAGGGCCCAAGCGATTAGATAGTATGTAATGTGGGCCCAGAGCACCTGTGTAGGAACCCATTTAGCCCAAATTATCCTCTATTATTTCAGTACTTGGACGATGTAGGGATATAGAATATACTTATGGCCCAAAATATGGAGAAAACAAGTAATAGCAATAATTTTGATTTCTTCCAGGGTCCTTGGTGACGGGAGCTGAAATGAGGCTGGATGTGATGAGAGCAGCTGGCCATCCATGAGCATCTCAGCTGAAATCCTGAACAGGCGACCTTAAATCCCAAACCCTAAACCCTAAGATCCCTAAACCCTATAAGCCCTAAACCCTAAACCCTAAGACCTAAACCCCAAGACCCCTAAACCCTATAAACCCTAAGACCTAAACCTTAAACCTGAGTCTCAGACGGTGGCTTCTACTGAAAGAGTCCCTAAGCATGGCTTCATTACAGGCTTTGGACGTGTGGCACATGAGCCAGCTAAACTGTGTGTCTTGCATCTTGTACTGTTTAGTCATGCAAGGCCTAAACCTTAAACTTGTTATACAGACCCTTGGGTTGTTGACTTCCTCCTCTGTGGCAATTTACCTTATCTACGTGGTGCTTACCAGGACATCAGAGGAAGGATCCTGGTAGATGTCCGTACATACGCCCATTTCCGTAGTCCCGAACTATATCCGATTCTGAAGAACCCTGCTACCGGGTTGCTGTTAAGGAACTTGAATTAAGTTACTGTAATAAGAACGCCCTACTATTGTTTACGATATACCCATACCTGGTAACTTGATTTAAGCTTCTTAGCAGCAAATCGGCCCAAACACCTTTGAGTTGTTCGTATGTTGGCAGTTTCCGTGAGTTGATATAGTGCTGGTCCGTAACAGTTGGAGCTCCTATCGCAATAATCGTGAGTCCCGATGTGTTAAGATCCCTTTAGGACTTTTGGACTAGTATCAAAATGGGGACTCAAAAGTAAATCAACAGCGCATAATTTCAGCAATCCACCATACCTCTCCCCCCATTAAATGAACAGCAATTTAAAGGCAACCTCGCGCGCACCTGTTTTCCAATCGTTCACTGAACAGCCCAGGGATCGATTCGCGCGGGCTCAACGTGAATTGGGGACGACAGAACCTGGGCGAAAAAACGTTGAGGGTTTAGGGTTCAGAGTTTGGGTCTAGGGTTACCCGAGAGTGGGCCACTTATAACGGACTCGCCCCGCCTCACTTTTAATGGTGGTCCATATAGAAGCGATCCCAAATTGAGTTAACTCCAGCTTTTGGAAACTCATATGGGTGTTGTCAAAATCATGGTCCCTTTTTGGATCCCTATTATATTACGGCACCTAATATTCAGGGTACCCAAAAAGGGACCATAATTCTGACAACCACCCATATCATAAAGTGGCAGAAATGGCCTCAAGCCGGGCTGGGTGTAGCTTGTGGTTCTTGAGCGTCTTCATCCATTCCAGGGTTGAGGGCTTAGATTTTCCAGCCTCAAAGCCTCAGAGTCTTGTAGTCCCAGTTTAGTAGATAGAGTGTGGCTTTGGGTATATGATAATAAGGTCCCCATTTACCCCATATTCTATCTACTGAAGGGGGACTATAAGCCCCAAGACATTACACCCCTGACCCCTCAACACTCTTGCTCTCATCCTGTTCGCATGCCCCAAGAGAATCTGCTTGAGACCGAGCTAGAAACTTGTTCCTCAGCAACTAAACGCCCGAAAAGTAGAAACTTGTTCCTCAGCAACTAAACGCCCGAAAAGTACGGTCAGAGGGCCCTAAGGTTATTGGTTGCAGAGGACGGGAAATACACCCTGACCCCGGACGTTTGTTCAGGGATGGCGCATGCCTTTAATCTCAGACTAGGGTTCTGGGGTATATATCATATTACAGTCACAGTGTTCTTTGAGAATTCTGGGACGAGCACTTCCCATTTTTTGCATGTTTACAGGGTAGCAAAATGGGATCCCTTGTGGCACCTTATTTGGAGGGTCAGGGATGCTCGGCAAGTACCCCCCCGTAGAAGTGAGAGGGCCATCGCAATGCTACTCAACAAGTCCGCCTGACCCTCTGCCCGCAACCTCAACAGAGCCCAGCAACCCAACAACCTGACTTGCTTAGTTAGTCCTTTGGGCATCAAGGAAATGTTGGATCCGCCTCATGGGGCAGACCGTCCAGCTCTTCGATTTCAACTTTGGAACGACGGATCTCAGCTCCTTGAATTTGCTCATTCTATTTCTTCTTTCTTGAAGTTGTTATTCTTGACAGCTTTGTTTATTGGTCGCAGCCGTGTTCTTCTAACTGTAGTAGTGGTAGGAAGTAGGAAAGGTCAGTGAACTGACCACTGTTTTTGGGCCACAGGGGAGGTAACAGCTCCCAGTACAATGACTAATGTCGGGTTTGATTCGCCCCTTGTTACTTGATCGTTGAGCTCTAAATCCCGAAGCCCTAATTCCAGAATGGATCTAGGCAGCATGAACCCTAAACCCAGCGGTACAGCTCGGCAAATTATGACGACCTCACCCGACCCACCTCCCTATCGAAAATACACGCAATTTGGCTTAGCTTTAGGTTCTGAAAGTATTTTTACATGGCAGGAATCAGGCGATATTGGGAAAACTAACCCCAAAGGTCAATTCTTTCAAGCCCCAAGAAACCCTAAACCCTATGAACCTTAAACCGCAAACCCTATGAATCCTAAAAACCCTAAACCCTATGACTCTTAAACCCTAAAACCCTATCAATCCTAAAGATCCTAAACCCTATAAACCTGAAGCCCTAAACTTTAACATCAAACCGCCCCTAGACTTACCTTTGGCTAGCTAGGAATGAAGGAATGGATCCTTGTAGTAGTCCCTATAGAACCCATTACAGTTGTTTCCATCCCTAAACCCTAAACCCTAAGCCTTAATCAACCCTGAGCCTTAAACCTAAAACCCTATATGAACTGTAGTCTAAACTCCTCAAAGGGGGTTATATAGGGGATTATAGAGGGGACTACTATAGGGATTATTAAGAGGGATACTAGGAGTTTAGACTATGGCTCATATGGGTAGTTGCCAAATTTAGGGTCCCATTTTGGTACCTCTAAATATTAGGTGCCGAAATACAATCCATAACCAAACGGGGCCCATAGTTTTGGGACTAGATCATATAACCTTATATATCCCTTTTAAAGGTATAGTCCCCCTTAAGTAGATAGAATATGGGTATATGGGGACCTTATTATAATATACCCAAAGCCATATTCTATCTACTTAAGGAGGACTATACGACTTTGAGGCTTTGAGCCTACATATCCTTTTAAAGCCCTGTATAATCCTACATATCCCTTTTAAAGGTAACCCCCTAACTTTGGGAAACTCATCAAACAGCCCCTAAAGCCAATAGCGAGGCTGGCCAGAGCCCATTAAGACCGTGGCGGACTTCGGCGTGAGCGCCGCCAAGGCGTTGGGTTTACCAGGTTTAGGGCGTAGGGTTTATGGTTTAGCGCCCCATAAGTGGAGAGAGAGAGGAGAGAAAGAGGAGAGAGAGAGAGAGAGAGATACATATATATATATATATACATATACATGTGTGTGTGTACATGTATATATCACGTTCTATATGCATACATATATACATATATACACATGTATATATAATCACATGTATATATGTAGTGTGTATATATATATATACATATAAAAGGATATGTATGGTATCCCCCATGAATCCGCCCTTTCTGGTGAATCCATGAAATCTCTGCGAAGAAATGTTAATGAAATGGATGCTGAAGGCATCTGCTTCAATGAGCCCATAAATTATGGTAAAAGTTGAAGCCTAAACCCTAAACCCTTAATGAACCCATACATTATGTTAAAGTTGAAGCCTTGAGGTGTCTTGGTTTATGGGCTCCTTTGTGTTAAAATAGTTAAAGCTTTTTCAACAACAGGCGAGCCCAGAAACCAAATGCCAAAACTCAAGAGTCCGGCAAATCTCGGTGCTCGGTTCTTGCTTTCTGGAGTCTTGGGGTGTCCAAAGTCAAAGCCTTCCTTTTGCTCTGCTTTTTGGGTTCCTGGGGTTCAGGACCCTGAAACACGGATCATATGTGCAAATACGAGTCATATGTGCAAATACGTATATATATATATACACATATATATATATGTATATACATCTATATGTAATGTCTCTATATATATATACAAACAAAGAGATATAAGGATGTTGGGGCTCTTGAACAAATAGAATGTCACGTTTTATACGTAGCTGAACTCCGCCGACAAAGATTCAACATGGAAATGCTGAACGGCATCTTGACGTGTTCAAGCCCAGAGCTTAGGGCGTAGGGCTCCTACATGATACTTCAGTCCCTAAAAAGGGACCTTCCACAATCTCTTTACAATGCCCGTCTATTCCCAATGCTTCCATGATTTTGGTGCTGAGGTGTAGATGTTGGATTCTACCTTGACTTTGGACCGACTTGTTATCAGGTTTTTCCCTACATGTCCCGATCATGGGCTGGCCTAACCACCTCCAAGTACGACCTCGCCCCCAGATTGCCTTAGTTACTTAAGTAAGGCTAGACAGGCCTAACTGAGGGAGAACCTTGTAGGGAGTTCATCATGATAATAATGAGCTGTTTACAGAAAGAAAACAACAATGTTGTTGATGACGACCATGGACATTCTTTTCATGATGAGAGGCCCTCTTCACCATGGGCAAGGAGATCGTGAATTGCGTTACAAGCGGCGGCGTTCTGGATGTTTTCAAATGCTTCGGCAACAAGCTGATCCAGTGTCTCGCCGCTTCTGGATATCCTTTTTTGGGCGTTTGTCTTCCGCATGTTTTTAGTGAAAGATGAGAATCATGCCTGCTTGCATTGAAGTCATAGCACAAAGTGCTCAGAGTTTGGGGTTTCAACATCAAGGCCCCTCAAATGTAGGAGGCGTGTACAACTTGGACATGGCAAGCAAGGTATGTCCCGCCGCTGAACTTCCTCAACCGTGTGCCCGACGTTCTCAGTGAGTTCATCCTTGTCTTTGCAAAGGTCGCTTCCGCTGTTGTCAAGCAGGTGGGCGGCATGGACAATCCCAAAGGGTCCATGTACCCAATAATTAGGTACTTGGGATTTTGGGTAATAGTAATTATAGTACAGGTTTTGAGTAAGTATATAGGGAGTCCCTAAACCCTAAACTCTAAACCCTAAACCCTCAACCCTAAACCCTATAGTATGCCCAGGTTTTGTCAAAGTTTGTGGCTCCTGTTGCAATTGTGAAGGGGTAATGCAGGTTGTTCTCCTTTCTGGGTCAAAGAGTAGTTTCCACTTTATTTTCCATTATCTCTATATAAACCCATTATAAACCTAATAGTACCAGTAGTTTCCATGTTATTTTCCATTATCCCTATATAAACCCATTATAAACCCAATATCACCAGTAGTTTCCATTTTAATTTTCCATTATCCCAACCCTAAACCCTAAACCCTAAACCCCTATAGTCCTTGCATCTTATATCAAGGCACCAGCCCTAAATCTCAAGCGCTCCTGAGCTTTGAAACACGGACAGCCTACTCTGGGGGCCCTGTATCCCCAAAACGGGAGGGTTTAGGGTTTAGGGGTTTCAGGGTTTAGGGTTTAGGGGTTTAGGGGTTTAGGGGTTCAGGGTTTAGGGTTAGTCCCCTCCCAAATTTTGGATCCTTAACCTCTACGTTCCTAGGCCTCCAAAAACCAATGGCCGTCCCCAAGCGCTACATCCCGGACCTTGAATGATGATAGATGTTATTGCAGGCTTTTGTGACAGTAGTCGAGGCTCTTTATTTGCAAGTGTATATAAGGCTGTCATGTGGGAAGTCCAGACATTCCAAAATGAGCCAAATCCATAAAAGATGAAAGCCCTACACTCTAAGACCCTCAAAACCAGAGGGTCCAAAAGCCCAAACATTTCAAAACCCAAAACACAAACATCCTACAACCATGGCCCCTAAAACCCCTGCACCTGAAAACCCTCAAATTCCGAGCCCTAAAACCCTAACTTCCCCCAAACCCTTGTAATGCAGAAACCTAGATTAAACAACTACCATTATGGTCCCAGATTCCTTGTACAATACAGGGTACTTCTACACCTCCAAGTGATATGGGTAGTACTCTACAATCCTTATTATCCCGTATGTGACCGGTTCCATTTCATGTCCCATTTTCTTTTCCGTTTGATTCCCCATTTGTGGTTTGTAATACCTCTAAACCCTAAGCCCCAAGTCTTATGTAGAATGTTCAGACCCCTGCAGTACATCCTAGAGCCAGGTCTTACATGATGGCCAGTCCTTGGTGCAAGAGGCCGTGCAAATGGGTAAGGTTTAGAGTTTTTTGTCTTGGCTTTATTAGGTTTAATGGGGGAAATAGGGAGACTAGGGGCTTGCCAAATTTTAGGGTTTAGGGTTTAGGGCCCTAAATGGATTCTGCAGGGATTAAGTTTTAGTGTCCAGGGCTTGGGATTGAACCAGAATTTAGGGTTCAGGGTGCAGTGCTTCCCTTTTAGGGCTCCGGGCCTTGGGTTTGCCTGGACTTTAAAAGGTAGTTTCCCAAAATTAGGGGTAGGGTCCCTATAATAAGGACTATAGTATTTTGGGGTCTATATTGGGGTCCCCTTATTTTGGGAAACTACCAAAAATTGTGCAAATTATGGCGAATAACCATCACAAACGGGCAAGAAGCCTGGTCAGTCTACAGACTTTGGGGTCCTGATATGATTCCGGGCTGTGGTTCCGTCCTTTGAGGCCTACAAAGCTCTAAACCCTAAACGCAGGCCGTGACCTCGGAGTTTCCGGCGGCAGGCGGGTCCCTGACAAATTTACAGGGCTGGAATGTAGGGTCTAGAGTTGAGGGGTTAAGGTTCAGGGATCGGGCTTAGAATTTACTTGCAGGCTCAGGCGATTTAGTAGGTAATGGATGGCGTCATAAACAAACTAGCCATCATTAGGTCTGGTAACACCTTCTATAACCTACTTACTCGTCCCCTGGGCCGTCGGGTAGGGTTTAGGGCTGGGGAGTTGAGGATTGGTTGTGGGGGTCAGTGCTTAGATTGGTATTTGGGGAATGGATGTTTTGGTTTTAAATTAGGGCTGAGGGAGGGTTACCTCAGGTGCCGCAGGGATATAGAGGGATGAGATTATAGGCTCATCGGGAAGTTCCTTTGATATTTTCTATAGGGTTCCCTTGATGCAGTGCGCAGATAGGTAAGCAGGAAGAATTTGTTTCTTTACAGGTATACTTGGGGATACTCATACCCTTAACAAGGCGGATCGGGAACATCTGACGAAGATAGTTCTTCTGGTTTCAGTCGGCTCTCCCCTCCCCAGAGTCAAGAACCCCTTAAGCTGGACCCACATAGGGCTGAACCCGGAATCCTAAATCTTCAGTTATAGGCCCTCAATCCCTAAACCTCTAAACCCGAAACCTTAATAAAGGACTCCCTTAGGCATCCCTTAGCCCTCCCTAAGGTCTCATATAGTCCTCCAATATGGAGCCCCCATGTATGGCGAGTCCTCGTAGGGTTTCTTTAAAGGAGGACTCCCATGTTCTGCTTAGAGTCCCTGGAGTAGGTTGAATATGGAATCCACCAAAATCATATCAAGATTTCCATGTACCCCATATTGCATGTACATAAGGGGTGCTCTACATTCATCTGGTCTGTAGCTCAGGCGAGAAGCCCATGGTGCACCATTCGGGTCAACATCTGATCATCCAGACTCACTCACAGCGCCGGCCTGCAGAATCTTGGCTTTGTCTTGTAGTAGGTATCTTTAGGGGTTTAGGTTTAGGGTTTAGAGTTTAGGGATCAGCTAGTGCAGGAGTATCTTGATGTTTTTGCGGAGCTACTTTCGGCTTCATGACACATTGCCGAATCTTTGTTCTAGAGGAACAGGAGGACTTTCGGCTACTGTTCTCGAACTTATGACCTATGCTCGAGAATCATGCACAGGTGATACAGATTGGTGGTCTCTCCAGATTATTGGGTCTCTGAGGTACATGAGGACAGGGTGTTTTTGCCGTATTTGGGAGCCGTGATGAGTTGATGTGTGGAACAGCTGCAGAGCCTACTTGGAGGCCCATGGGACTTTGTCCCTTTAAGGGGGGTTATAGGGATATTTAGGGTTTAGGGATGAGGGTTTAGGGTTTAGGTTTCATGGGACTTAGTAACAACTTATAACTGGGCCTATAACCTTACTTATGATCCTCCTAAAAGGGCTTATAGGGGTTAACCCAATTATCAGTAGGGCTATAATCAAAGTTATAATTAGCTACTAAGTCCCATGGCCCTCCAAGTACCCCCAATCAAGTTAAAGTATAAGGCTTAACGGGCTGGGATAGGGATTGGTTCCTCCAGTGACTCCAGTGGTTGCAGGGGTTCATAGGCTTAGTATACTTGTCCCATAATATATTATAGCATACCCATAATATGATACCCATAATCTACTATGATATACCAGAATATATGCATGAATATATGCATAATATACTGCAATATACCATGAACTTGTTCCCATTAGATGCTCTACCCATCTCTACCCTAAACCCTCGACCCCAAACCCTAAACCCTAAACCGCCTAAGCTCTTCCCCAAATACCCCCGAATGGCCACTGCTGGCCTTAATGGAGAACACATCAGCCGCCAAACCTTAAACCCCAAGCCGATCTTCCTTGGTTTAGGGTTTAGCGCTTAGAGTTTAGTATTTGGGGTTTAGGGCCTAGGATTTAGGGTGGAGTTCAGGATCTAGAGTTTATGGTTTAGGAGGCTTAGCTTGCAATCCTGAGACGGATTGCACCTAAGGACGTGGCTCAACTTACCAGAATAGTCACATCTGTTAAATCAATTCCTCATTATCCCACAGGGCACTAACAGTGCTCACAAGAAACTATAATATTTTCAGTTGAAGTCCTACTATGTTCCTGCGATACCACTTTTGCTGGATGGGGGCAAGAGAAAGCCTGCCATAAGATCCCTAAAGCCCTAAACCCCAACCTCACAGGTACATGGTATGTGTATAGAAGGGAACCTAGGATGGAAATCATCCACATGAGAGTTGTAGGCAAAGACTAGTTCAGAGCTACAGCGACAATGGTCCGAAGAGGACACCTCCACACCCGCCCAAAATGTCGGGTAGTACTATCTTAGGGGAGTATTTCATTATTAGGGGGTTGGAGGGTGTGGCTTTCTTGGGGTGAGGAGATTAGTCATGGTAAGAAGTGATGCTCATCATGTGAGCCATGCAACTACTTCCACGATGCAAGGATAGCACCCTAAACCCCAACCCTACACCTTGAAAGGCCCATGCTCGGGGTAACCCTTATAAGCCTGCTTAGGGGGGTTATAAGCACAGTTCAAATCTAGTAGGAAGTTTTGGGTGGGGAAGTTTCTCCTTTATAATCCTTACACTGCCTTCATTTAGTCCTAATGTCTCCACATAAGCCTGGTATAAGCCTCACGTATGGGTACCCACCTGGTAACTACCCACCTGAAACTCCCTAAACCTGAACCCTAACACCCTGAACCGAGGAGGAGCGCCCTGAGATGTCCTCGCTACAGGAGACTGCTGAGATCCGGGATGGCCCAACCGGCCCTAAACAGGCAGTTTACGGTTTAGGGTTTAGGGCTTAGGGCTGGAGATCCAGGATGATCCCCTAAACAGGCGGAGTTGTTTTTTCAGCATAGATGCATAGGCATTTGGTATTGCAAATGCAGTAGGTGTGTGCATGGTCCTTTTGGTAGGGGTCCTTTTCGTAGAGACCCCCGACAAAAGGTACCCGCAACTTTGGGAAACTCCCCGCAGATGCGAAAGATAGATGCTTGGATAGGGATGGTATACTTTTGGGGAGAAGGGTTTAGGGTCCTGGGATAAGACGCAGATGAGCGAACCTCACAAAGAAGGACCAGGATGCCCAGGTAAATGTGAGTTGCGTCTTGGGTGGGGAGCAGGCCTCAAGGATTTCTGGGTATGGTTTAGGGTATATAGAGTTCAGGGTATATAGGGCTTAGCGTATATAGGGTTTAGGGTATATAGGGTTTAGGGTATATAGGGCTTCGGGTATATAGGGTTTAGGGTACATAGGGATTAGATACTGTAGTCTCCTTAGGGATTATATTTCATTTTTATTGCAGTCTAACCGCAAGGCATTTTCATCAAACATGGTCTTTCTATTCGAGGCCTAACAGGACTACAGGACATTCCGCAAAAATTGTAGAATCAAACGAAGAACGCAATAAAACAAGTGTCAGGAGACTGTGAGTTCAAGGCCGGTTTAGGGTTTAGGGTTTAGGGGTTTAGGGTTTAGGGTGCTCACCCATCCTGACATTCTGATATTCCCAGAAGGGCCTTGTAGCTGACCTTTGGTTAGCTGGGAATGAAGGAGTGGAAAGGAAAATGGAAACTACGATCATGGGTTATACAGGAGCTGCTAACCACTATAAGGATCCATTCCTTCATTCCCACCTAACCGAAGGTAAGATAAAGACTAGAGTCCAGTACAAGGGGGCGCTATGTCGTCCCTTGATAGTTTTGGACAGCTAAACCTTAAACCTAAACCGTAAACCCTGAACCCTAAACCTAAACCCTAGGCCACCCATCAGAACCCGGAAGTGAAAGCAGGTCGTCAACTTCAAGGTCAGTGCCATTGATGCCAACTACCAGACGAAACTTATCATCTTGGTTGTGTAAGGGGGTTGGGCTTGGAGGTTCAGCATTTAGGATTTTACAGGTTTAGGGGTTTAGGGTTTAGGGGGTTTAGAGTTTTTGGGGTTTACGGTGTGGGATTTAGGGGGGTTAGGGGTGTAGAATTTAGGGCTTGGTTGGCTTTAGGCCTGGCGCTTAGGACTTCAACTTTTAAGGCTGCCTGCTGTCTGCAATCCCTGAATGCTAAACACCAAACCCTAAACTACCCCTAAACTCTAAACCCTAAACCCTAAATACTACAATAGGAAGGCTGAAAGTTGAACTTCTATGAGGGGTCGTACAGTCAGCTAAGGAAGCTCATCACCCAGTTTCAAGGCAAGGAGGCCGGGCGCGGGTCCAAACGTTGCGAGGGGGGTGGATTCAGGGTTGTTTTGGGGTCCCATGTGAGCTATCGTGGGTTATACAGGGGAGCATCCTAGGGGTTGTGAAGGGATACTTGGAGTTTAGATAATGGCTCAAGTGAAGTGGCAAATCAACAAAGTACTCAACAAAGCCCAAGTCTCCCACCCCCGCACCTTGGTGGTGATGATCCTATCTGCGAATAAGCATGCCAGATAAATCGAAGACCACGTTTCACATGTTGCAAGCCCAGCAAAGAAGCAATTCGGGATCATTACGCTTTCCTTACTGTTACATAGTCATGGGTGTTGAGGGGGTTGTCAACAGGGGTGCGGGTCCATCAGAGCGCCGTCAAAGGCTTGGTAAGCGTTGGTTAAGCACCCGTTGGGCACCTGCTCCTGCTAGGCACTCCAACCTTGATAGTTGCTTAGTTTAGGGTTTCTAGAATTTAGGGAAATGCTTGGCCCGAAATACACCTGTAGCCTTACATAGCGTTAGTAAAGGCCCATTTGATATCCTGATCCTTATGCCGTAAACCTTCAATTCGTGCAAGATGTTTTTGAGGGGTGGGAGTTTCTCCTAAATCCAGAACTGCAAATGCTCATCCCTGCACCCTAAACCTCTGGACCTTTATAACCCCTCCAAATGCGCGCCATCAAAACCCTAGGTATCCTTAGAATCCGCCTAATTTAAGGGTGCCCCGTGTACCTTTACATATATATATATATACATGCGCATGTACACCTTTATTCCTGTAAAGGGCTACCTGTAGTTGAGGAAGCTTCTCCAGGTGGATACTTCCTCGTGCTTGGCTTTCGCGCCCAAGAACAAGACACTCTTTCATGATGGTCTTAGCGGTTTAGGGCTTAGGGTTGAAGCTTCAGGATCTAAGGCTTCGGGGTTTGGGATGTGTGGCTTTACGGTCAGAATTTGGGCTTGAGGCTCTCAGGGTTAGAAGGCTTGAATGTTTGGGGTTTAGGGATTAGGGTTGAAAGTTTAGGATTTAGGGATTAGGGGATTGGGATTCAGGGACTGGTTTCCGCCGGTTTGGGGGTTAGGATGCAGGGACAAGTTTTCGCCTAGGCCTTGTGAGTATGTTGAAACAGGGCTTACAGTAGGGTTCCTTAGTTGGCTAGAATGGTTTTGTGGTGAACCGCTTGACAAGTATGTTTCCAGCAGGAGTCGAAGGGAAGAAGCACAAAATTGGAAAGTTGAAATTCAAGATAGGGGGAACCTAATATGGGGCTTTCCCAAAATTAGGTGTCCCTGTTTGGGTCTCCGCATAGTAAGGACTATAGCACTTTTGGGGTGTATATCAAATAGGGTACCCCTATTTTGCGAAATTACCATACAGACCCCAAAATGCCATCCCTAAACCCTAAACCCTAATCCTTATTCTAGGGACCTCCAGGCAGGTAACCCCCCGCTGCCATGCAGCGAGGAGAGGGTTACGCAAAGCTCCTCCGCACACACGTCTAAGTCATGAGGAATAGTAAGAGTAACCGTAATAGTAACCGTAATAGTACTAGTAATAGTAACCGTAAGAGTAAGAATGACAGGAAGAATGAGAGGAATAGCAATAGTAGTGCCGCAGACCTGTGGCTTCTAAAGCTTGTCTCGTGGTCACTACACTCCTACATTTCAGGAAGTTCTTCTAAGTTTCTTTATGGTACAACCCCTAGGAACTATTGAACATGCTATTCTTGCTATAGGTATCAGGGGATTACAGATGCAGCCCAACAGAGTCCGTATTAACCAACTGCAAGCAGAATTTCTACTACACCTAGTCTGCGGACCATATTTCTTCATCTTTTTTATGCATTCAGCCGCCGGCTGCAAGTTCTAAGTCTTTCTGGAGATCCACGTGAGCCGAAAAAATAACCCCGCAT
>CAJNIZ010023803.1:34058-47995 GCA_905231905.1 Symbiodinium pilosum | reverse complement strand
CCCGAAACTCTAAACCCTGAACCCAGCGCCTTAAACTGTGCAAAGGCACCTCTTGCGGCATTGGACTCCACGGTCTGCTGGCCAGACAAGCAGCCGGACGGTGCACCTGGGTCTGGCTGCGGGTGTAGGGTTTAGGGCTCATGGTCCAGTGCTTGGGGTGTAGGATTTTGAGTTCAGGTTTCAAAGTTTAGGGTGTTGGGTCTATAGTTTGAGCTTTATGGTTTGGAATTCAGGTATACAGGAGCAATCCCTAAACCCTAAGTTTTAAACCGCGTGATAGTCATAGGATCCTCATTCTAGGGGTCGGCATTACCAACTTAAATCCTAAACCCTAAATCCTTAACCCTACCCTAAACCCTAGAGTTCAGGGTCAGCGTTCAGGGTCAGAGTTTAGGGTTTAAAGTTGGGGTTTAGGTTTTGGGGTTCAGAGCTTTGGGGTCTACATATAGCCGAGCTAAGGTTTCAGATTCAAGGTTTGAATAGTGCGGGTTCATACTTCAGAGCTTTATGTGCAAAAACTGAAGCTCAGAGTTTAAAGTGGAAAGATTGGAGTTTGCAACCCTAAACCCTAAACTCCTAAACCCTAATCCTTTCTGGGGAGGAGGACGCTGCGGGAACCATTTCTTGGAGTGTTTGGCAGCAACTGAAGTTTATGGGGCATGAGTTGAAGTTTTCAGGATTCTGACTTAAAACCCTAAACCCTAAACCCTAGAAACCCTAAAGTTGAATGTAAGATTTGGAGCTAAGGGATTACGTTTAGGGTTGGGAGTTTTGAGAGCCTAGAGTTGAGGGCATTCCTCAAATTGAAATTGTTGGGTTTAGGGTTGCGGGCTGGGGTTCCTTGATGAGGAGAACTTGAAAGTCTAGGGTTCAGGGTTTAGTAGGGGATGTCTCTGTGTTTGTTTTGCGGGATGCTCAGCTTGGTGACAGGCCCCAATCCTGGGGATCTTGGATTCCTATACATCATACCTGCATACTGGTAAGGGCTCTCATAACCCACTCAACCAGAGGACTCAACAAGATTTAACTAAGTTGCATGAGGCTGTTCAAAATACAGATCCCAAAAATGACCATGAGGTAGGTTCCCTTGTTGCTTAGGAACTCCCTTTCGGGAAGCGTGTTCCAAATCGTCCTTGCCTTGAAAGCCCTTCAGAAGCCCTCCAAATACGATCCTCTCCTACAGCTACCCAGTCCGCAAACCTGAAACCACGCGGTTTGGGTTTAGGGTTTAGGGTTTAGGGTTTATGGGTTTAGGGTTTAGGGTTTATGGGTTTAGGGTTTAGGGTTTATGGGTTTATGGGTTTAGGGTTTAGGGGTTTAGCTTATTGGGTTTTGAAAGCTGCTCCTCCCAGACTCATTAAGCTCGAACTGCCATGCTAGGTACTGAGCCAACAAGCCCCCCGCTGCCAAGTAGAGACCCAAGACAGCCAAAGCTGGGTTGCTGTTAAGGAACTTAAATTAAGTTACTATATTGGGGAAACCCTCTTATCTACTATATATACCCATTATGGTAACTTAATTCAAGTTCCTTAACAGCAACCCAGAAAGGTAGACCTCAGCGTTCTCCAAACGAAGATCCGCTCCGGTGGCATGCTACTTTGCTAACTTGGTGTCTAGGTTTATGCGTGCAAGTACCATCAATATGCCGGTGTTATATAGCAGCTATACAGGGAAAATGGGGTCTGAAACTTTGAGAAGGTTTTTGGGTATGGCGCTCTCAGGGCTTGCGAGGCTGCACGAGTAAGAGGTCTAGGATGTCGAGCTAGGGAACTGCACGGCTTAGCTGTTCGGGCTCGCAGTTTAGGGATTAGGCAGGGTTTAGAGTACTGATGTCGGTGAGAAAGAGAGTTCAAAAGCTGTAAGTGGTTTTTGTAGGCGGTAACCTCAAGCCCAAACGTCTCGGGGGAATGTAGGGTAATCAATAGTAAGGCTCCAAGTGCCCGTTTAGGGTTTTGAGTTTAGACTTTTAGACGCCAGAAATGATAGTTTTCATAACTCGGGGGCCCCAACATAGATCCCCAAATGCTCTAGCCTTTAAAGTAAAGGGGCCCCCGCAAGGGTGCCGGGGCGGTAAACAGGGGACTTCGCAAGTGGGCTACAAATGAGGCTAACGTTCAGGGGTCAGGGTTTAGGGATTGCCGTATAGTTTAGAGAGCAGACTGCCTCTATTAGGGCCTGATAATTCAAGTTAACCCGAAGCCCTACGCCCCAACGTCCAAAACTCTAAGCCCTACGTGCATTCTTAGGGTCCAGGGTTGAGGGATTCATCACTTCAGACCCAATTGCCCCCGGGGCCTGAGCCAGAAGGCTCATCTCAATGTGGGGGCCCGATAACCCCGTTTTCAGCCCCAAGGTTGCATGCGAGTTTCTCACAGTATTCCTTACATAGCCCTCAAGGGAGGGATCTTCATAAATTGCTTCATGATTACTAGATCTTTATGGGAACCCACGAACGTCCATGTCTCACAAATACTTCCCAAGCCTCTCGCTGGGCATAGATTCTTGTAATATGGATCCTCTTGCTGATATGGAATTGCAATCCTCAACCCTAAGCCGGAAACTTCATAAAGGCCAAAGGACGAACTCAGCGCCCGGAAACGCCCCTGAAGCCAGGCTACTTTTCAGCCGGACACTGCGTTTGACTAAGCGTTTTGGAAACTGGGTACTGATCAGAACTGCTGTTTAAGGGCTTACTGCTGTGCAATTCACATTTAACAACGTTGTAGTACTTATTACAGAGGTCTTCTAGTCCCACGTATAGCGTAAGATTTTCCCTCATGGTCGTGGAATGCAAGGCCGCAAGCAGACCAATCAGCAACACTCAAACATATGATCTGGACGTGTAACAGAGAATTTAAACGATCATGATTTCAAGAAAATAGCTATTGCATTTAGCAGGTACTTTTGAGTAATCCAACAGCTTGTTCTTCAGGGTCTGAACTCAGATGGGTAGTGTTGTATTTGGGGTTTGTATGGTCCACAATACAGAGTAAGATTGTATCCTCTTGTTTTGGTTACAGTAGTTTATATAAGGCATCTGATCTTACTAGGTTCAACCACCAGGTTCAACCACCAACAAAACACTGCTCACATGTCCTTGGGGGCTTGGAGACTGCAAAGGGAACAACCGTACGCTTGGCCCCCAAAGCCCAAAGGCTCCATGTAGCTGTATGAGCGAAAGGCTCAAAATCCTCAAGGGGGTGATATACTGGATTGTCTGGATTGTATAGGGGAGCATTATTGGGCTTACTAAGCGGGATCCGAGGAGTTCAGATTATAGCTCACATAGTATATACTTAGGGCCCAGGGGTTCCCATATGACTACTCTAGGGCCCAAGCTATATATCATATACCCACCCTACACCCTAGACCCCGAACCCTTACCCTAAATCCTATACCATGTAGCTACAGGGAGCCTTTGGGAAAGTGTCTACTTTGCATCCACTTTTCAAAGTATGGTGACCCTGAGAGCTCAGGCCTCACTACAATACTTGGAGGGTGTTTGGCTTTGGGGTTAAGGGTTAAGTGTTTAGGGTGTTAGGCATTGCGGTTTAGGGTTTGTGTTAAGGGTTTAGGGTGCTAGGTTTTGGGGTCTAGGCTTTAGGGTTTAGGATTTAGGGTTTAGGGTAAGTTTACTACAGGGGTGCCTACTTGGAGGGCCAGGGGGCCTTGTACAATAAGTAGGTCCATTATGGGGATCAGTAGGGTTACTATATGGGTTATAGGGGTGATTAGCCCACTTACTGAGTCCCCCTGACCCTCCAAGTACGAAGGGTGCTAGGCTTTGGGGTTTGGGGGAAAGAGATACTTGGGAAGTAAGGCGACAAGACCGACTTCGTCAACGGCAACATCTTCGGCACTCACGAAACATATCGTGGTCAGTTCGGGGTCCCCCGAAATGCTGCAGAGAATGGGCGTGGCTTGGAACCAATGTCCAGAACATCGTCCTTGCTGGAGGCCTTTCCTGGACCCTACGCGGTGGATGGAAGATTTCTTCACTTAGGACTCCCAATGTGCTGTAATTCCTAGGGTATCAGGTATGCAACGTGCTGCAAGATTTTTCTCCATTCACAGAAGTATGTAGGTTAACAAACTGTCTAACCACTTTGGGTTTTTTGGGCAATGTTTTTCCTACTGTGGTGCGTTTTTTTTGTTTAACTCTGTCTGGAGCTGACTTATTGGGGCCCAAGCAACGATATCGTGGGCATTCTTGTGCCCCACACAGATAATGTGTAATTATACATGTATCTATATGCGTGCTTCAACATATGTGTATTGATCTATGCATTTGCAGATGGTTGTAGCAGTCGAGCTTCGTCAGAAAGAATTGCACCGCCATGTTGATGGGTGAAGGGGCCACTCGTACACATCCTGCTTGCCGCTAGCCTTGTAAGTAGCAACTATGACTCATACTTGGCTTTGTGTCAACCATATTCACAGCTGCAGCAGGACTTCTCGATAGACCAACAGCAACAGGAATATGACAGCAGGGCAGTGGCAAGCTAGCATGTTCCCCAGAATGTTGATGACGATGCAATGGCGGCTTCGTGGAGCTGTTGATACTAAAACTCCTGCATGACCTTACTGTACTATACTGTTATAAGTCCCAATTGAGGTATAAGGCACTAACGGTCATGCAGGGTTTTTTGTATCCACCGAAGTAACCTGATGCGCAAGTTTAGCCTTGTCTGCTTCGACCTGTACCCTCTAAAGGCCCACTACTTAAAGCTGGGACTATAACAGTGGGCTAACCCTATAAACCCATTTAGGGAATTACAAGTAGGGTTATAAGCCCAGCTATACGTAGTTACCAAGTCCCATAGGCCTCCTTGTAAACCCTAAAAAGCTTAAAGCCCTCACGTTCCAGAGTCCCTGACGTCCTCGTCAGCTGCCATGTTGCAGGGGTTTCTCAGGAAGGGTGGGCGCTGGATCGTAAACATGATGGGGGCTTCCCGAAATTACGGGTACCATTTTCGGGGTCCCAATAATCAGGACTATAGTATGTTGGGGTCTATATTGGGGCCCCCTCGTCTTGGGACATTACCATATATCAAAGCCTTACATCGGGATTTCGCAAAAAGAGTGTTCCTTTTCGCGTGGATGCCGATAAAAAGGCAAGAGGTATCCCTATTTTCAGACAACCCCATGCAAGGATTAGACAGGTCCCCTTCAAGGATCCTAAACCCTAAGCCCTAAACCCTAAACCCTAAACCTGAAGCGTGGTAGGTCAACCAGAGTCAAGAGCAGAGCCAACGAAGCAGTAAACAGATGGAGTCCATGCACTGGACCGTGGAACCGGACCTGCTCTTCGGCCTAAGGTGTAGTTTGTAGGGTTTAGGGCATAGGTTGTAGGGTTTAGGGTTTAGGGTATAGGGTGTAGGGTTTAGGGTTGAGGGTGTAGGCTTTAGGGTTTTGTAGACCCTGGAGTTATCACCGAGTCAGGGAGCATACTCATATCATAGGTTCCCTACTTGGGGAGGTAGGGGGACCCATGGATCATAAAGGGTCACAATCGGGTTACACTGGGCTTCCAAGAGCGATTTAATGCATTATCTAGCTGGATCATCCCTCAAGCTATAGGCTTTTGGGTTTAGGACATCTCTTCATGATTCCGAAGGAGTGGGTTGGAGGATAGAACCCAATCACTTTGCATGGAATACAAGGAGCATTCCAGAAATATTGCAGGATGCCACAGTTTTTTTCCTCCAAAAGCAGGATGCTTCATGTAGGGCTTTGGCAATAACAGCCTATCGGTGACCCCAACCCCCCAAAAATCAGGACACCACAATCATGTCATGACTCTAGCTGGGTCCCTATATAATGCCTATACAACCCCTATATAGCCCCTATACAATCCCTATATAACCCCTATGACTATATAGGGACTATATCGGGACGATATATAACCCCTATATAGTCCCGATATTGTCCCTGTATAGTCCCTATAGGAGCACATTTGTAGCAAGGTTTGAGGACAGGTTGACATATCGAGCCCGCCTCCAAGACCTTCCCTGCACAGATGGATGTCCCATGATAGGGTTATATAGGTTTTTATGGGGTTATATAGGGGTTATATAGGGATAATGGAAAAGAAAATCGAAACTAATATTCCATACACGGTATAGGGCGCTTCTTATGGCCTTGGTAACGGCATGTAGAGCTCTTGGAAACATGCGGGCTCTACTTGTGGCTGGTCTCTGGAAAACTAACAAGGACACCATCCTTTGGCGGAGAGTAGTTGACCCTACTTTCACGAAGATGACCCTAGGCCAACACTGCTAATCATCTTTCAATGAGCCTCCTTAAGGATGCTGTTAAGCAATCTGACCCAAGATACCATACAAAATGCTTCTTATGCTTCTTACCACGCACATATATATATATATATATGTGCTCCCCCCCCCCAGACAATGATCCAAGTTTTAGTGTCGAATCATGGGAGGTGGAGGGTTGAGAAAACCTTGTCACGCACAGAAAGTTCATAATCTTCGTTAAAAATCTTACCAAATGCCGCAAGGCACAAACAGTTCGAAAAAATCATTAAAGACTTTAACACAACAGTTGTAATGCACAAAAAGTTCAAAATAATGGTTTTGGGACTTATGGCTGGAAGGTTGAGGCCAGAAATCCCAGAACCATCATTTTCAACTTTTTGTGTTACAGCACTTGGTAAGATTGTTTCATTAGTTTTTGATTTTGTTGTGCATTTCAGCATCTCCTGGCCTCAGGGACCACCAAAATCCTGGAATGCGGGATTCCTCGTTTTGGATTGGATGCTGGTCTATATAAATCCCATATTACAATTAATTAGATTTAATACGGAAATCCTGGATTAAACACATTTATATGGGAACCGTGGAATCCTGGATTCCTGTTTTTGGCATGGGTTCTGTTCGAAATGAACCCTTTTTTAAATCTAGAATTAATACGAACATCGTGGAATTCTGGATTCCTGGTTTNNTGGATTCTGGTCTATATGAATCCCTCATAAATTACAATTAGAAATAATGCGGAAAACCTGGAATCCTGGATTCCAGGCTTTGGATTAGATGCTGGTCTATAAGCCCCGTATTACAACTAATTAGATGTGATACGGAAATCCTGCATGAACCATATTAACATGGGAATCCTGGAGTCCTGGACAACTGATTTTGGATTGCGTGGTCCATATAAAACCCTTATTAATTGTAATTCGATTTAATACGAAAAGCGTGGAAACCTGGATTCCTGGTTTTGGCATGGATTCTGACTGACGACTTCAAGTGCATTAAGATGTTTACGTTTAATTCGATGTCAGCCAAATGCACAAACCAAAATCAGAAACGGATTCCGTTTTAGGATTTTAGGGGTTTAAATACACCCATATCACATATAACATGTAAGTCATGAAGAAAACAAAAAGAGCAAAAACATTGTTAATACCAGTGCTTTTGGCTAGTTCTCACACGCCTTCATGGCTCCATTGATAGGACAAGGAGAACACGAAGAATTACTGATATGGATCATGGGGGTTGACCATATATCTATGTGTATAACCAGATTGTGATTTGACAGCCTTACCAGCAACTCCGGTAAGCTGATAGAAAGTCCCAACAACTGCCCCTGGATATGTCGAAGTTGGGGTGCTTAAAAAAGAAGCCCCGGTGTAGTAGAATCATAGAGTCGGGGCGAGCATGAGCATTATCGCATGGTAGGCTTATTGCTAGGGGAGGGGATAGCCCATTGTCAGGTTCCCCGGTAGTTAACGGACGGAACAGGTTCACGCCTCTTCACCCTAAACCCTAGCATTTCCCATGAAAGGTACCTTGCGTCCATCGAATATGGAGAGTCGGGCATCACTCAGACCTCCGAATTCAAAGGTGGGAGCCTCTCAAAACTACCCCTCTAAGTCCCTAATGGGGTTTGGGGTTTAGGGTTTGGGGTTTAGGGTTTAGGGGGACCCTGAAATCCCCTCATGATCCCTATCTCCCAAAGGCCGCTAGGGCACCCACCTTTTGAGAAACCCTGAGGTAAGGACGTCTTGCGACGCATGGGCATGAGTGCTTTGCAAGGTGTGGCCGCCCAAGGTAGGTTTAGGGGTTTAGGGGTTTAGGGTTTCAGGTGTAGGGGTTTAGGATTTAGGGGTTTAGGGTTTGGGGGTTGAGGGTTTAGGGATACGGTTGGTATTTGCAATTCTACTGTTTAGGGCTTAAGGCTTACCATCCTGGACATGGTTGGTATTGACAATCCTGCTTCGTCCTGGATATGCCTTGTTTAGGGAATGGTGGCATTCTAATATTCTAGTGTTATGCAGGATTTTCAACATGAAGAGCACTGGCTTGTCAGAGGAAGTCCTTGAGGTGAACCCCCTTGCAAGCCCTTATAATCGGCTACGTCTTTGGGCTACAGAGCCCTGTATCCTATATACCCAAATCCTAAACCCCAAATCCTAAGCCCTGCTGCTCCCCACCTGCATAAGACCACCCCCACGTCAAGAAAAGTAGGGTTTAGGGTCATTATTGTCCCCCTTGCAGGGGTCGGTTTAGGCTTTAGGGTTTAGGGTTTAGGGTTTTTAGTCTACATTCAGTAAAGGGGGTTTTATAGGGGATTATGTACGGGACTACTATTACTATAGGGGTTATTAATGGGATGCTGGGAGTTTAGATTCTGGCTCATTTGGAGTTTGGTATGGGATATGCCCATGGGGTGCCTAGACATGGCCCGCTGGAACCACAAGCCTCTGCTTGTGCAAGGCGAAGCAGAAGAGTCCAGGTCGAACTTCTATCAGTTGTTCCGTTTCAAGAACCCTGGAACCTGGGCAAAAGTTTAGTTTAGAGTTAAGGCTTGAGCTTCAGGGTTACATGATATCAAAGACCCTGAAACCTGGGCAAAGGTGCACCTCGAGTAGCCAATGTGTTCAGAAAGAAGGGGTCTTGTACACTCTTTCTTGATAACTTTCGAAGAGCCTGGCTAGAGCTTTTCTGTTTTGCCTGCCTGGAGTCTGCAAATCTGTCAGAAGTGTTCTAAGTGAGGATGTGGGAGGTCCTAAACATGTGGGAGGGATCCCTGAAGATTGTTTGGTATATAAGCTGCACCCTCGCCCCTTTAGAAATACCCGTGCGGCATTGTATGGGGAAAGTCAGGATAGAAAGTGATGATTAAGGATGTGGGGATTAGCAGAGACAGCCCAAGCACAGTTTCGAGCCAGTGCTTTATGCCACGGGGTTTAGGATTTAGGGTTAGGTCTTAGGGTGTAGGGGTTTAGGGTTTCAAGGGCTTCGCCTTAGCGTTGCAGCCTCATTCGCTGCAGCGACTACCAAAGTAAGTTTCAACCATCAGCATCCCGAAATGCTAAGCCCTTCCCTATTAACCCTAAACCCTATAGACCCTGAACCCTATAAACCCTGAACCCTATAAACTCTAATCCCTATAAACTATAAACTCTCTAAACCCTAAACCCTACAAACCCTATAAACCCTATAAGCCCTATAAACCCTAAACCCTAAACCCTATAAGCCCAATAAACCCTAAACCCTCTAAACCCTAAACCCCGAAATTCTAAGCCGCAAAGCCTGGAGCCAAGGCATAGAGCCTGAAGTCCTTAGCCCGAAGCCCTGAAACCTAAACCCTACAACCTGGGCTTAGGGTTTAGGGCGTAGGGTTTAGCGCTTTGAGGGCTTAGGGTTTTGGGTTTTGGGCTTTGGGTTTAGGGCTTAGGGCTTTGTGTTTAGGGTTTTGGGCTTTGGGTTTAGGGCTTAGGGCTTTGTGTTTAGGGTTTAAGGCTTGGGGTTTAGGGCTTAAGGCTTAGGGTTTAGGGCTTGGGTTTAAGGCTTAGGGTTCAGGGCTTACAACCTAAACCCCCAACCCTAACTCCTAAACCCAATCAGCTCCACGGGATGTCCTTATAGCCCTAAACTCAAGCTTGGTGCATCCTTTCCGCTACTTGTTTATTTTCTTTTTGCGGAAAACAGGACAATCCACAGATTGAGAGACTGAACGTGGTGATTACATGGACAGTTTAGTGATGGAGAGACAGCAATCCCCCATACATGCAACGACTCCTAAACCCTTTACACTGGACTCGAAACACTCAAGTGATTGCAAGGACTTGTGAGCTTTGAGATCCAAGGCCTCTTGGAGGACAGTAAAATTGCAGGGTAAAGGGTTTAAGGTTTAGGGTACGCGCAGGGTTGCAAGTTTAGGGTACCCGTGGTGCCTTAACCCTTCATCCTTCAATCCTGGAACCCCAAAGGCGCAGACCCTAAATTCCAAGACCCTGAATCCTTAAACCCGAAATCTCTAAATCCCTAAACTCTTGCCTTTGCAGGACAATGACCTGGAATTGGCTGTGAAGATTGAGTTTGGACCTTTTGGCACTCCGACCAAGAGGAGCCTCGCCTAGTCCAACGCACTATAGCAAATTTTGCCATCACTATTATAAGTATTAATACTATTCCTATTATTATGACAAATATGATGAGCATTGTTTCATTATCACTTCTGTTACACTACTGCAGTATTAATTGCAGTTCTGTAGCGGTAGTGGCCCCCTGTGGCGGCAGCAGTAGCAAAGATGAAGAGGATAATGATGGCGGCGGTGGTGGTGTTTCGAGTATATGTGGCAGTAGAGGAGTGGTTGTAGTCGACGATTGCTACCAGCGAGCAGAACTTTACACAACAAATGATGAGCCATAGTCTAAGCTCCTTACAGGGGGTTCTGTGATGGATTGCATAGGGCACTTCTATAAGGGATATTAAGGGAGATATGAGGAGTTAAGACAATAGCTCAGATGACGCTAAGAAGACGTTGCCTCCCATCTCGAATAGCTGACCTTACCACCGGACCCCTCGAGCCGGGACTTGTCAAAACTAGTCTTGCACCTTGCTTAAGATTCTTGAGGCTTCGGGTCCCCCACGCGGTTTAGGGTTTAGGGTTTACCTGGGCAATTTCAAACGACCTCACACGACCTCACCCTAAATGGTGGTTTATATGGGGAGTAGTACCAAAACGGCCTCAAATTGGGAATTGGAACTATTCTAAATTACCATGGTTTACTATACTCTGAAAGGCTCTTGATCCAAAGCCAAAGCCCCAATATGTGGGTATTTGGATCCATCTGGCACCAATCTGCAGAATCGTAGGCTTGTCGATATGATGGGTTTATCTGGGGGGCATCATAGAGTACTGAGGGCGTGTATAAGGGGGCTTGAGTTCTCCCAGCTGCAACATGTCCGCAGCTCATAGCCGTTTACCCTTCCCAACAGTTGACAGGAAACCCCTAGACAGGGCATGCCCTTTGTGAAACAAAGGGCTGCTAGTTGGGAGGGTAATGATAACCACTGCAAGGATTCCGCTGGTCAACGTGGTGGAGCAGTTTGAAGTTGTCTTGTCGGCCATGCCTTTCGTTTCTGACGGCAGCAAGCGCAAGGCGCTTGATGCCTTGCGAGACTTTGGGAAGAAAGATGTTGGCTCCGTGATACACCAGGTGGGCATGTCATGTCTGGGCATTCTCGTCCTAGCCTGACGGCTCCTCCCAATCCTACTCGGCCGAAAGGCAAAGGTGCACCACCACCATCACTAAAAGCACCACTGCTGCCCACCACCGCCGCCCACGCCTCCGGTTTCGCCACCGCCACCACCACTGTTAGTCTCTGTTAGTGTTCTCATTACTGCGACTCACTACCTCTAATGCTGATACTCCATGGTAGTTTCCCTAAATAAGGGGACCCCAATATAGACCCTAAAATATTAAACTCGGACCTCCAAAAAGGTACCTGTGAGTTTGGTAAACCGCCAAATCCAGTTCAGTCAGTTGTGACTCCAGGGCTTCTGGAGAGCGTTGACTAATTCCGAGGTCCCACAAAGCAGCGTCCTCCCCGAATAAACACGATTATGTAGGGAACTACTATAGCGCTTATTTAGGGGAGATACCCCCATAATGGAGAATCAAACGGAAAAGAAAACGGAAAATTAAATGAACACTTGGGCTATACAGGGTTGATATTATATAGGGATCCAAGTATACAAATGACGCCTACATTGGGCCCCAAGGTCTGTAAATAATACCCACGCTGGGCTGTTTGGATCCCCTGGCCTATGGAAGCCTGTAAGCTCGCAATAATACGGCACTTGCATAACTCAAGGATAGGGAAGAGGGGAATATGTTCTATATGTATGTATATATATATATACATATATTTGTATAGGATTAAGGTGTTAGGGCTAGTACGGAGACGGGAATATTTTCCATATGTATATATATATATATGTGTATAGGATTAGGGTGTTAGGGCTAGTACGGAAGAAGGGAATATAGTATGAAGGTACTAGATAATGCCTTTCAAGCAGGTCCCGCCGCCAGACTTCAAACCTGGATCCACGGTGCTCTTGCGATGCGACAAGTATCAACGCTACCTTCGCATGCATGTCAATGAGCTACCGCCTGGTTCAACAGACTTTCCATAGTTTGTGAGCTATGGTCTGAACTCCTAGTATCCCCCTCAAACCCCTAGAGAACTCCCCTCTGGAATCCCCTATATAACCCCCTTTAGGGAGTTTAGACCCTAAACCCTAAATTCTAAACCCTCAACCCTAAATCCTACACCCTACACCCTCGACCCTATATTGTATACGCCCCTTTAATTAATCTCACCTTTTGAGGAGTTCAGGCTATAGCTCATGTGGTTGTGTTTTGACACTTCAAGCCTCCCCTTGTTCGTATCCTCCATGAAATCTGGGGACCTTGTCTGGGCCCCTTATACTGAAGATTATAGTTTTTTGGGGTTCCATATTGGGGTCCCCCTGTTTTGGGAAACTACCGCCTTAAGATTTGATAGAAAATTTTGGGACACAGGTTTTGAGCTTTAAAGAAATTCTTTATGCTTGTGGCAATCAGCCAGACTTGTAGGCCCCAAGCCCCTTCACCCGGTTTACGGTTTAGGCTTTAGGGTTTAGGGATTCAGCAAAGTACATGGACGCTTCGAGCATCATGGGCATGGACATCCCTGATGGGTGGACTTGGGAGCGTTTCACGGTGGTGGACGCCGGGAATGGGGAAATTGCGCTGCACAGCACCATCCACAACCGCTTTGTTCGAATGAATCTGGACCCATTTGAGCCCGAATCTAAACTCTTCCAAGGGGGTTATATAGGTGATTATACAGGGGACTACTGTAGGGATTATTAAGGAGGGGGCTAGGAGTTTAGACGATAACCCCATTTCAGGGCAATGTTACGTTTTCGCTTGATGATCTTGCTTGTTTCGCTGGGGACACTACGAGCAGCTAACCTAAATGTTCAAGGTATAGTTGCTGTGGATAGTCCTATTACTATTATGTTTATTACTGCTATTTCCTTGCTGCCGTTGCTATTATAATTAATTGGTACTGGTATTACCGTTAATTATTAGCCGTATTATTACTAGACATTCATTGCCCACCTGCATACACAACAGCTACTTGAACCCTTTCCTTCAATCACTGGACGCGCAACCGTAACTCTAAACATAAGCCCAAACCCCAAGCGAACCCTAAAACCCAGACCGTAAACCCAATAGGTCAGGCGGACTCCCCACCCTTTAAGAGTGATATGATAGAATATAATAGGACCCTGATAGTCACTATTACTGGGTGGGGGGTCCACCTAATCTATAGGCCCCAAAACGCCTGACAAGGAATAACGCTGGCCAAATGGATACCTCCTCCATCGCCCCTGCATCCAACCTACCACCAGGTCGGTCCTGTGTGCGAAAGTTTGGGGCTCACATTTTATACTGGGATATTATACGGGTATGTACGGGGTATAGAGGGATACTACTCCCAAAGTAGAGAACCAAAAGGAGAAACAAATGGAAAATGAAATGGACACTGGGGCTTCTGTAGGGCTTATAGCTTGCGTTTGGTTAGCAGGGAATCAAGGAATAAATTATTTACGTCGAGCATCCCCACCCTAAAGCCGT
>CAJNIZ010023803.1:10309-28642 GCA_905231905.1 Symbiodinium pilosum | reverse complement strand
TACTATGCGGTTGGACACTGCAGGGCTACTTTGCGGTTGGGCAGTGCAAGGATACTTAGTGATTGAGCACTGCAGGGATACTTTGCGGTTGGGCACATCCGTTAAGCATTGCAGGGATACTCTGCGGTTGGGCACTGCAGGGATACTTTGCGGTTGGGCACATCCATTAAGCATTGCAGGGATACTAATTGGTTGGGCACTGCAGGGATACTTGGTGGTTACTCAGTAAAGTCAGCTTCCAGTCGGGCGAGGACAATATCTACTTCAAAATCTAACAACCTCATTGCGAGGGTGGGGAACTAGGATCAACCAGGATGATTCATGCTGAGGGGATGCTAATGCACCACTTGTTAATTTCAACATCCGTTCGCTCGCTCTTCCATTCAACGAACGTGTGAGACCTCCTAGAGCCAAGCATAGAATCTGTAAATCCCACAGCCTGTGCAACCCAAGTCTCTGCACATCTCTGCACATGCGGATATGTCCAAAAATGGCTCCCCTTGATGACCCACAAGGGAGGTCTAAGTCTCATCATGGGGACCCCCACACAGCGGCAAGTAGTTTTGTTGGAAGCTCCCACCTGTATGCTGGCAAGCACTCAACATGCCGCCACTGTCAGCGATTTATTTCAGAATGCATCCTTGCGTGTTCAAGTCTATATTAGCACCCCCTATTCATGGAACTCTTTAGTAAGGCCCCTAAACCCTAAGCCTAATTGTGTAGAGACTTCAAAGAGCTGAGGAGAAGGCTGCCAAAGACTTGCCGGCCGACTTGGAAGACGCGCGTTTCAGGGTTGTGAAGGCGAGCTGAGTTTTGAGAGTTCAGTGCTTTTCTTTGGGGCAGCAAGGGCATTTTTAAAGAAGGTTTAGAAGTTCATTGTAAGGACATTGTACAGTATTTCGGTAAGGCACTTGGGATTTCTTGGATGACTTTTCATCTGTCGCCATGCCGCTGGGGACCTTCGAAAAGAAATAGCCGTCCGTTTCCTACTCCTACGATCCTAGGCCTATCATAGGTTGCGACTCGTCCGATTGCAGCCTTGCAGCACCATCATTTCAACATACAAAGAGTACCTCACGAATCATCACCTTCGAATGTTAATTACATAAGCAATATCACGAGTGGGAGCTGCTTATCCCCAACCCAGGGTCTACATAGCCTCGGAGAACACAGAAGCGTCTATTTTCCTGCCCACTCCTCCATTCCGTACAAATGGCCCGTACGTCAAGGTAGAAATCCTAAGCAAGAATCCTAAACCTTTTGCCCTAAACCCGGGCCCAACCCTCGTGATATCCTGAAATGTTTTTTCGCACTTGCGAAAAGCACTTGAGTTTCTGTTGTGACACTTCCAGGGCAGAAAGAGAATGCCAACCCCCCCCTCCACAGATCCAATACACATGAATAAGTGTATATATGCACAAAAATTCGCATGTGTATGAGAAACGTGTATATAACGTACTACAAGTAGTAGTAGAAGTAGAAGAAGAAGAAGTAGTAGTAGTAGTAGTAGTGGTTGTTGGAGGAGGAGGAATAATAACACTGGTATATGCATATACACATATATAAAAGTGTGCCCTTTCTGAGAAATCACCACAGCAGGTGAAGGCATATTTGGAGCCTGGCTCCGTGGTGGCGCTCCACAATGCAAGGTGGCGTTGGGGCGGAAAAAATGGGGCTTAGGGGTTTAGGGGTTGGGGGTTTAGGGTTTAGGGCTTAGGATTCTGTATTGTGATACATGGGGATGGATAGGGCCCTCACAAAACCGACAAAGCCGCTAACCACTTTTTAGATGTGATGGAGGCTGAGCCATGTAGGATATATCAGGTTTAGGGTTCACAGAATTTCTACCCAAAGACTCCAACTCGCGTACAGTATGCCTTTTAGACTGTGGGGACAAAGTAGCTATGATTTGTAGGCTTAGGGCCCCAGGCATAGGGTCTAGGACTGTGGGGCAAATAGTCCCCCTTAAGGAGATAGAATAAGGGGTGATTGGGGATTCTTATTATAATGTTCCCTAGGCCATATTCTATCTACTTAAGGGGGACTACAGGTTTTTGGACTTAGGCTTCGGGTTCCCCCAAGCTAACATGGAACTCCTGGAAACGTTTTCTCGGACATCGGGATTTAGGCTTCCCAAGCTAGTTCTGGCTTTCATTTGGCGCCTTTGGGGTTCCATGTCTGGGGTGTATAGGGCTTAGTGTTTAGCTTTGTGTGTCTGGGATTTAGGGTTTAGGGAGGGCTTAGTGTTTTGGCTTTAGGGTTCTTGTAGGTAGATAGGATCAGTTTGGTTTTTGTTAGGTCAATCCCCCCTAGCGCAATAGCCCCGAACATGGATTTCACAGGACTTTAATATACCTACCCCTTGGTTTGTGAATCAAGGATTGCCATACCGAAGTTCCTGCAGGCCTAAACCCTAAACCCTAAACCGTAGGTGGCATGGGTTCCGCATTGGATCCGGATCTCCTGCATGGGGATTCATCGCGTTCCATAGATGAAAAACCTCCCATCCTGCCAACAGTAGGTTCTATAGATTTTCCGAATATACCCTAAACCCGAGTGCAAGAACCTAAGCCGCAAACACTATATGCTAACCCCAACCCCTCAGCACCTCAGGCACAGAGCCCAAGGCCATTCAACAACACAAAAGTTAAGGCTTACGATTTGTAACAAGAGGACTTGGTGGCCCAGCCCCCAAAATTCGGACCCTGTAACTATCATACGATCAGGATAGTGTCCTGCTTTGTGGGTGGGGTTACCCCCTAAACCCTAAAACCCTTAACCCCTAAACCCTTTACCAAAGTCTCAGTAGTTGAGGAAATCCATCCCCCTGGCTTATTTGGAGATTCGCTTAGTCTTTGGGATTTTGAGCTCATTACAAGGATTACAGGGATCCTTAGAACATGGCTGCTCCCATAAAAGTCAAGGATAGCTTCAGAACGGCTTTTTTCTTTGCCCGGCAATAGCCCCAACCACTCTAGAATGAGGAATAAGCTGCTGTCCTACTAGGTTCAACCGCTACCTGCGCATGAATGATGCTGCCGACATGGACCGCAGTGGTGACATGGGTCTGCAGCTTCCGCAGGACTTCTCACCGGCGTAGGGCTTACGTTTAGATATTTGGAGGTCCACGGGTAGATTAGGGGACTTGGGTTCGATGTACAGTTGATAATAGGTTATTTTGTAGGGACCTCCAAGTAGGGCTAGGGTTTTGGGATCTAGGTTTTGCGGGCTGAGATTTAGGGTTCTGGGTGTGCAGTCTTGAGGGCGGGGCACCTACCTAGACCCTCCACCTAGCCTCTACTAGGGCCTAAGTACTCTCAATTAGTGGCCATATATCCCCAACCAAGGGAGCTAAACCCTAAACCTTAAATTCTGTAGTAGTTTCCATGTTCTTTTCCATTCCCCTATATACCGCATGTACCCAAAATTGAGGGTACTAGGAGGGTCTTGGTGCTTGAAAGGGTTAGGTTGCGGATGGTGCAGTATCTCGGCTTCCGGTTCGATGCTTTGGTCTTTGGAAATGCGGATTTGGGGTGTACAGATTTGGTCTTAGCTGGCCTTTGGTTCGCTGGGAATGAAGGAACGGATCCTTATAGTAGTCCCCTATGTAGCCCATTCTAGTAGTTTCCATTTTCTTGTCCATTCCTTCATTCCCACCCTAAACCCTAAACCCTATATTGTACCCTTCATTTTTGTTTTCCATCCCTGCATTCTCAGCTCGCCAAAGGTAAGTTAGTAAGTCAGGGATTAGGATTCCACTAGCCTCACCCAGTCCCCACCCCAAAGCCTAAACCCTGAACGGTGAACTCTGAACCTTGAACCCTAAGCCCTGAACACTGAAACTAGGACCTCAAAACCCGAACCCCGGAAACTGCACCCCAGGCCCCAATCCCTAAACTCTAAAACCTGAGCCCTGGACCTTATACCCTGAGCAATCAGCACCTTGAGTTGTGGATTTCCGAGCCAATTCCCCCTCACCTAAGGCTCTCGGCTAAATTCCCCGCAGCCATGGGAACGGTAGCACCCACCTTAGGTCCAGTACTGTTAAGGGTTTAGGGTTCAGGTGTTTAGGGTACCAGAACCTCGGCTGGAACCTCACGGCCTTTACCAAAAAACCACCGCCTTCCAATAGCATCCAAGAAGCCCTGGGGTGCCAGTTTTCAGGGGCTTCAGGAAGGATGCTGGTTGTGAAGATGTAGACCCTACTGTAAGGGGTTTAGGGTTTAGGGATTATGGGGATTACATCGGGTTATATTGGGAAAACGGAAAATCATATGGAAACCACGATCAGGGGTTGACCAAGATGAACCTAAGTGAGTTTAGGTCCCCAACCCCAGCCGCCTCAGACGGAGTGGGGTGGGTGAATGTGTGAGATGGCCAACCACCATAGGTCCATGACAGCATGTCGCACGTGCTACTCGACAACACTTGCCTGCTCACCGCAAACCCTAAACCCGAAACCCTAGCTCCTACACCCTATCTAGATAAGATAACCATATCCATGAATGAGAGCATAGAATCAGCAATGGGTAGATGTATGTGTATACGTGTATACATATAGATATACACATATATATATATATATATCTCGCAAACAAACAGTCCCTTGAGGGGTGGACCTGGGAACAATTTACCGTGGTGGATGGTGGGAACGGGACTGTGGCGCTCCATAGCGCTGTTCACAATCGCTTTGTCAGGATGTCCTTTGGCTTATCTTAGGTTTTGGGGCTCCAGGTTTAGATATAGGGCTTTAGGATCTAAGTTTTAGGGGTTAGGTAACGGGTAGGGTCTAGGCTTTTTTCAGTCGCGGAGATCTTTTAGGCTTCAGTTTCGGGTGTCGGGGGCTCACAAACACCTAGTTAATCTTATCCTAAGGTAGGGTTTGTTTTACGGCTTAGGGATCAAAAGGCAAGTTGTCGCATGTGGTCATCCATTGAGTTTCGGGGACCGTTGAGTTTGAGGGATTAACCTCCAGGGCATTGGGTAGAATTCCTTCCCTGTAGCATGATTAAAAAGACGCCTTCCTACCGGTATCCTCAGTATGGTTTCAAACATTGTTGGGGTGCTGCCCAGGGTATGCCAGGTGATGGGGTAGGTACGGTGGCATCGATATTCCGAGAGCGATTACGCTTCAGGGTAATGTGAGTAGTCGGCCTTGTCTTCTTTTTTGGGTGAAGGTATATCAGCTTCTTTCCTTTTTTTTGGATGTGAGAATATGATAGTTACCTGGTAGTTTTCCTAAACAGGGGGGACCCCAATATAGACCCCACATACTATAACCCTTACTCTACGTACCCCCCCTCCCAAAAAAAGTACCCTAAACCCTAAACTTCAGTTTTTTTTGGAAAATCCACCCTTTGGGTTGTCCATTTGAGGGGCAGCATGAATACGAGCCCTGCCTTGCCTGGAAATGAAGAGCCCCCAAAGGGTATCCTTCAGGGTTTAGGGTTTAGGGTATCCTAAAACCATAGCATGGGTATGTTTGATTAACAAATGTTACCCTTGCTTCGTATATAGCCCTTATGAAGCCATAAGAAAATGAATTTTTATAGGGCCCCCAAACCTACCCCAGATCAACCCCACACCCTAAACTCATAAAGAGTCGATGGGGTTGGAGAAACATACACCTTAAACCCTACACTCAAGACGAGATATCGGGGGGTTTCAATATGCTTGAGGGCCGCGAGAGAGCCCTCTGCAATTTCAGAAGTAAGCATTCGAGAGAAAGTTTTTGGGGTCCAGGGTTTGGGGCTTAGGCTTTAGGGTGTAAGTAAGGTGTTTCAAGGGTATCTCGTTTGCAGAGGCGCCACGGTCAGATGGACTAGACAAACTTTTGGGCTCAAGGTTCGATTCAGGAACAGTCTTCACAACATTTGATCAAAGCCCCCAATCTTGAGATCTCTAACCCAGGTCCTAAAGACCCTACACCCTAAACCCTGCAAACCCTGAACCCTAACCCCTAAAAACCCTAAAGCTGAAAGACCCTAAACCCTAAACCCAAAAAGACTAAACCCTATAAACCCTTAAGCCTAAAGACCCTAAACCCCAAACCTTAAGACACCCTAAACCCCACCCTATTGCCCCGGCTGCCAACGTCAGCGAGCCTCGACCTGCCCTACTCGAATTCAATTACATGACGTGTTGTCAGTACCGCGCTCACCAATGGAATGTACACGAGGTTTTATAGGGATATATAGGTGTTCGTAAGTAGATAGATACATAAGTGTATTTATATAATCATAAGGCTTTGGGCTTAGAGTCCTGGGCTATGGGTTTAGGATTTAGGGTTGAGCTACTGTCCATCTTAGGGTTACCAGGGGATTTACCAAGGAGTTTATAGGGGGTTTATGAGCTACTGTCCTAATATACTCCCTAGCAGGAACCCATGTTAGTTGATTGTACGGAAATCCTGACTGTGCCTCGCAGTAGCATACTTAGGGTTCAGGGTTTAGGGTTTAGGGCCTCAGGAAGTAGGTTATAAATACACGAGCCCAGCGGCGAGGGACAAGCCCTAAACCGCAAATCCTGCGTGCTACAGCCGAACCCCAACCCCAACCCTTGTCCACAAACTCTACATGCAAACCTCGATCCCCAAACCACAGAGAAGTCGAGACCCTAAACCCTAAACCCGAAATAGTAGTTTCCATTTTCTTTTCAGTTGTCCCTACATTATCCCTATATATCCCCACAATAATCCCTATATGCCCCTATATTCACCCTAACCCCTAAATCCCAAACCCTATATAACCCCATCATAGTAGTTTCCATTGTCTTATCCATTATCCAAAATTCCCGAGCCCAGCGGAGCCAAGGCACCACAATGGTATGGATGTCAGCTCCTTCTCTGCTGCTAGCGACTTGCCAGTCGGCTGGACATGGGAGAGGACGCTCGGCCTCCTCCGATGCTTAAAAAACGCAAATGGGAATTTCAAGAATTTTCATGGTAGCTATAATATTTTTAGTACAAAGGAACAATAGTAATAGTACTTATAGTAGGTACAATCATACTAATTTGGGCTTAGGGTACAGGATGTAGACACGTAGGGTTTCATGGAGTAGGTTGTAGGTTGTAGGATGTCAGGTTTAGGGTTCAGATGGGCTCAGGGTATAGGATGTTGGGAGGGTTCAGGGTCAGTTTGAATGCGTTGTTAAAGGGTTGCTTCTGGATAGCCAGCAATCTGTGAAGGGCCATAGGCCGGGAAAAAACCCTACACCCTAAAACCTGAAATCCCAACACCCTAAACACCAAAATCCCAAGACCCTAGTCTAGTTGGAGCTTGAGTACCCTAAACCCTCAACCTCATAAACCCACCCCTTGGAATCACCACATCCACATTAGGCCTTGGTTTTGGGGTTTATAGGCTGTAGGTTTTAGGCCTGGGTGTACAGAATTCTCAACGCAAGACGTGAGAGTGCTCTGATTTGCTTAAGCTCCATGTACAGCTTACTGTACTGGGCTCCTGTTAAAGAACTTAATTCAAGGTACTGTGGCAGGGAACCATAGTAAATACTATAATAATCCACTATGGTAACTTAATTTAAGTTCCTTAACGGCAACCCAGTGCATTGAGAGGAGTGTGAGCGTTGCACATAGTTTGAAACTCTGGCTTTCATGCAATATGTATGCAGAGTTACAGACAGAACATGCCTACTCGAGAAAGGCAAGTGTTTAGGGATTGGGCTCAGGGCGTTGGAGCTGGGTGCTTTGGGGCAGTTCGGGTTAGGGATGTGGATGTTTTTGGAGATGCGGGCTAGTCTTCCGCCATCTTAATGTTGTTAAACCGCCCGAAACCCTAATCCCTAAATCCTAAACCTCTTGTGTCTCCACAAGCGACACAAGCAAGGTTTGTGGTGAGGCATCTTGGCACAGCAGATTCAACAATCTTTGGGGTTTAGGGATTAGGGTTTAGGGTGTTTTTGGTATGTGTCGATGTCTGCTAAAAGGCTGGGGGGGCACGCGAGGTTTACTTAAGATTTCAGGGTGTCGAGCCGAACTTTTGATGTGTCAGAACCCAACGGTCGATGTTTCACCATGCAGGGCCAACACTTTCTGAGACCTGCAAACCTAGACCATCCATCTACCCTCTGTATCCCCTACATACCCCCTATTAGGGGCCACATGTCCCTATTTAAGGGTACAAGGAGGGTCCTGGAATGTGAGATGTTCTGTCATTTCCACGGATCTTGCTAATCACTAGCAGCTAATGTTCATTTTTCCACATACTGCTTGCCATTAACTCCTGAGTGTATTAACAAGCTTTTTGGTTATTTGGGATAATAGGTACATGACCAACGGAGACGTTGCCTTGCACAGCACGATTCACAACCGCTACGTACGCATGACGGATGCCATTGTGGATGCCTCGAACAATTTGGATCAGCAGGACCTCGAACCCTGAACCTTACGCCCTAAACCTAAACCTTCAACCCCAACCCTACATGTTAAATCTAAACCTGAAACTCTATGCATTCCACCCTAAACCACAAGTTTTGTCTCTGTGCCGTGATTCTCACCCCCACGTGACAACCACCCACCAGCAGCAGCAGCAGCAGCATCGCCCGCCACAGTCCTGCACCATGGAAGCTGAACCAAAGATGCAAGATATCGCAGGTGCACGGTGACGGCACTGGCTTATAGAAGTTTAGGATTTAGGGTTTTGGGTTATGTATAGACATATGAGTATAGTCCATTGAAGAGCCCTGGCTTTTTCAGGGCAAAGCATCCATGGCCGAACCATGATAACGGCCATGGTGCGAGTGCATACGATTTCCTAAGCATCTGTGGACGAAACAAGATAACGTCCGTGTTGCAAGTGCATACGATTTCCTAAGCATCCATGGCCGAACCATGATAACGGCGGTGGTACGAGTGCATACGATTTCGACTGCATCCATGGCCGAACCATGATAACGCCCGTGTTACGACAGCTGATGGTGGAAAACAGCTGCTTGTGCAAAAGCCCACGCAGGGCTCTTAAACGAACTATACCGCGATATATATATATATAGATGTATATATATATATGTATATTTATATATACACATGCATGCGCACATGTGTATACATGTACATATACATATACATGTTTTATATATGTATACATGTTTTATGTACGGTTTGCACATGGGCCCCAATTCTCCCTCCACCCTTGCTGATACTTGGGGTCGTGTCTGGACACACTGACGGCTTGCTTCCTATATCACTATAGCGAGAGGGCAGAACATGTAATCCCAAAACCCTAAATCCTAAACCCTGAGTTCCTTGAAAACTCGTGGCAGTGGATCTTGCACGTTGCCACCTGGCTTAATAGATTCCACCTAGATTAAGCCATGTTCCCACAAAAAAAAAGGGTCTTGTACCTAATCTGTTGGTAGTATTGAAAGGGTCTCCTGCCAAATGTGTTGCCCACACACATGGATTTACGGAGAAGAGCTGGTAGACTTGCCTTCCTTTGGGCCGGTTTAGGGTTTAGGGTATAGAACTCGTTGGGCTTCAGGGTGGGCCCCTTTTGAGGACTTGCCTTCCTCAGCCACGGACTGCATTTTCAAGATCGTGAAGCTCTCAGATCCTGGGTTGCTATTACGGAAATTTAAAAGCCAGTTTGGTTTAGGCTGTAGGGCGTGTTGCCGTAAGGCGCAGGTTACATGCACATGCATATGGCCTAAACCCTCAACTGTGTTAGATTTTGTGATTGTTGATGTTCAGCTCCTTACTTGAAGGGTCATGGGGACTTGGCGAGTAGGTTAATAACCCCTATAAGCCACATAATAATCCCATCCCAAGTATTAGCCTACTTACTAAGTCGCCATGATCCTAAACCTTAAGCAATAGAGTAGTTTTCATTTTCTGGTTCATTATTATCCTACTTACTAAGTCCCCAAACCCCACCAAGTAACAGCAACTCAGGATCCGCCTGTGCAAGCGGCCGACGAAACGTGGTCCTTCGAGGTTGATTGAGCGCCACCTGGACCCAGGGATGTAGCCAATGTAGACCCATGTTTATAAGCCCCCTCCTTTTAAGGGTGCCTTTATATTAGGATCCCTATTATAACCCCTATTCAGAGGAGGGGGTTTATTAATAAGGGGTCTGCATTACTTTTCGAGGAATTCGTATGTCTTTGTTGAGTTAAGATTTTTTCCGGACCCCCAGAAAGGTTCTGTAGTACGTGGATCAGATAATTTCTTACGGCCTTTCTTAACCACCATTATGGAATGCTAGTGTTTGGATACCTAGGTGTGAGCAGTTTGGGGCCGCTGTTTGAACGCTCCTGCTGAGACTATTCCCACCCCCCTTGCCTGACAGCGGCCTGAAAGTCCGCTGTGGCGATATGGAGACCGCGGTTGGATGATGCTGGAGACAGCCATGAACTATCTCAGGGTTTATAGGGCCGGGACACAAAATCCAGGGTTGGCATCAACGTGAAATAACGACTAGGATCTCCTCTGCACGCTCGCTCAAAGGGGCTACTATAGCCCACTTGTCCTTGCTAGAGACCTTGGATCCCGAAGGGTACTTTGAGACACACTAAATCGTGATCAGGCAACTTTGTACCTAAACGCTTGCGTTCCAAAAACCAATCGCTGGATCCTTAACCTGCATCCCAAGTTCTAACTCTGAACCCTAAACCCTAAACCCTGAATCACTGAGCTCCAAAAGTAAGAGCACGTCTGTGTGCCAGCCCCACAGCCCGGCAATCCTGGAGGTGAGTGGTTCCCAAGAAGACAGCTACTACACTTAGAGGTCCAGAGTACTTGGATAAGGGTTTAGGGTTTAGGGTTTAATTCAGAACTTATTGTTTAGGATTCTACTTGGAAGCCAGCATAATCCAGATCTACATAGCAATTATGCGCTTAGTGTGGGATATATTGCCCAAATAGCGGGTACTTAAGGTCCTAGTGGAGGATAGGTGGAGGGCCTAGGAATAGCTGGCTGAAAACCTATCGTGATTCCGACAGCGTGGCTCTGTTTGCGAGATGATTTCGGTGACTCTGAGAGTCCAGGTCCCCAATAATAATGAGTCATGAATATGCTTGCCCGAAACAATACCCCATAATGATATATAAATATGCTGAACCGAACCGTGTATTTACAGTTATGAATACCAGGACCCCAATTCCCAAGGACCCTATACCCTACTGAACACTATATATCTTTATATATCCTTTTTTCGCATACATATCCCATGGGCCCTTCCGGGAATGGCATGTAGGGTAGGTGAAAATCGAGATTGGAAATATGGCTACTCCTTGTTAGCCTCATGGGCTAGGGCTTGGACGCTGAACCCTAAAACCTAAACCCGAAGCCCTAAAGCCTAAACCTTAAAAAAATCTGACTAGAGGGATCTCAAAACCTGGGTGTCCTTGAATATTGACATTGCGATCCCGCACCGCAATGAGAAGCCCCCCGCACCCCAGCGCCCCAATAATGAATACCCCCCGAATATAGTACCAGTTTCATTATATGTTAGAGTGAAGGACTAAACGTCGCCTTTTGGATCCTCGAGGCTAAACCCCAATTATATTGTCTGCGAAATGGCGGCGTTTTACTGCTCATTGTGCTCACTAAAGAGAGATTTCCCCTAAACCCTGAACCCACATCAAGGCTGGCCAGTAGTCCACGCCCATCCTGTACCCCATTGGCTGTCAAGCGTCCATCCGCCTGTTCTTTCCATGTGCAGCTTCATTCGTCAACCAGGCTTGCTTCGCAGGTACGCAGCAGGTGCAAGTTGTTGAACATATCTGGCTTCTTGGGTTACGGCAATCAAGGTGTCATCAACATCTAGCCTGGCTTGATTGAAACCATCTCAGCTGTTCAAGAAAAGTTATGTTAGACATGCAATTCCTGCTTTAGCCTACTGTTTTAATGCTTTTGCAGAGGGAGTTTTCAAATTCAGCGCTTTTTGCGACGCTATGTTTGAAGAAGGCCCCACCTTTTGGGCCTGGCACAGAAGCGACAGACACAGAATGTGGAACAAAATCAGCACTGGGGGATTGGGACTTGTCATAATCATGGACCAGGAAGAGGTTTAGGGTTTAGGGTTTGGGTTTAGGATTTGGGTTTCGGGTTTAGGATTTTGAGGGTCTTACAGGCCGCCCCTAAAATCATCCTCCGGATGTTCTGCTAAGAAGGCAGGGCGGGGGCTCAGGTGGGTTCTCTTGATGTGGTAGGTCCCCAAAATAAGGTTACCCCAATTCCCCCGAAATACTATATGATAGGGACCCCCAAGATGGTACCCCTAATTTTGGGAGACCCCCATGTGCTTGCTTTGCATTTCCTTTCCAACAAAGGCGGAGTGTACAGCAGGTCTGCTATTTCTTGGGCGGACTTATGTCAATGCCCAAAACCTACTGTAGGGGGTAGCTGCTAGGGTGGATGCCAGGCTGGAGATATGATCCCTCCCCATGAATGTGGGACGCCATGCAGATCCCAGTTTAGGGGACTGTGGACTTTTGTAGGGTTCAGGGTTTAGGGTGAAGGGTTTTGGGTTTAGGGGACTGTGATCTGTATAATCATTTCCCCTGATATGAAAGGGGCTTCACCCCCACCCTCATGTAGATGCGCGAGCCTGCATGTTATGTTGGGTGGATTTGTCGGACGACCCGCACTTTTCTTTTCAGGGGAATTTTTGAAGAGCAAGCACATTAAAGTTTAATTGAATGAAATAGGATCGAGTACATCTAACTCAAATGGTAACAAGATCAACTGATTAGTTCAAACCTGAATACAATCAATTGAAATCTACTTGGTATCTAGATAAAACAAAAGTAAGGTCACATTTAAATCGTAAAGAAGACCGTGAAAGTCTGTTTACACTTATCGATCGAACTAGAAAGAGAATGTAGTTTAAATAAGTTGAAATCTAAATCAAATCCAACAACAACTTGTCAAACCGAACATGCTCGATTAATCAAATCTAACCAAAGTTGAACTAAAATCAGTTAACATCTCATTAAAATGCTTTCAAATCTGAAGCCCAAATCCAATTAATTTTACAATCAGAATCAGATCGGCCAAAAATAGCTGAAACCTAATTAAGTCCAATTACAATCCAATTTGGAACAGTTTAAGCTTGTAATGAAGCCAATTAACATTGAATTCAGATTGTTGAATACACATTCCTTTATTGAAACCAATCAACAACAATCGAAGTCTTGGAACTTCAGGAGATCCAATCCAGCGTCATGCAAGGGACCTCCCCTAATTTAGAGGACCCGAGCCCTTCGGAGGAGTTTTAATTGTAGGCAGAAGCGATTACGGGATTTTTGGGGGTGTCATTTTTAGTTTGGGGAAGGCTGCATGATTCTTTGCAAGGCTGTAGCATTCAGGTTCCCTGATTTGTGATTGGCCCTTCAGACCGGTTGTCTGAAAACCCCGTGCTCCAATCTGTTGCCGTCGCAGGCAGTTGTGAAATGTCGCCTACAACAAAGCTTTGCAATTTCTCAAGGCTCCTGTATTCCAGGGCACGAATCAAACCAAAATCTAATCGCACATTAACCCAAGCCAAGCTTCCCCCGAAAGCCCTGCTCCTAAACTCGGCATGTAAGGCCCCCCCCAAGCCCCAATCCTACAACTCTAAACCCCTCTACCCTTATCCCAAACAGCCCAAACGCGTCTAACCCCTAAAAATGGAAACGTATTTGGAGGTCCATGGGTAGTTAAAACCTGCTTAGGACAAGTCACCTAACATGGTTGTGACTGGGTTATAAGTATAAGTACAGGTATAAACATGTTGACAGTAACCATGAACCTCCATGTCAGCCCTAAGAACGCCATAAGCTTGAACTTCCCCAAGCGAGAAACTTGAGCGCTATGGCGCATCTCTTGCCGCGTCCGTCCAACACCCAGGCGCGTGGAAGATTTCAGGATTCGAGAACTTTGTTTGGAACAGTTGTGTTGCTGCAACGTACAGGTTCTGTAAGATTGTTTGGCAATCGCAAGTCGTTCTCAACAGCTTGACAGACTCTTACGGATTCTCGCAAGTTGTTAAGGGTGTCGTGTTTGTGGCATTCACAGTGAAAACACATATTGCGTTTGTCAAATGGCAGTTCCTCTAACCACTACAGCAAACATTTTCTCGCCACCCTGTAGTTGCACTTAGGGTTTGGGGTTTAGGGTTTAGGGCCCCTCACAGGTTCTCTAAAAAAACTTGCGCCCACCTTGCTCCTGAGCCGCCAAGAAAACCTTAACCCCCCTGACCCTCACCAGGTTGTCTAGAACCAAATTCAGGCGCAACCTGAAGGAATCCAAGTCCACAAGCAGATAGACATTGTTGAGGGTTAACCTGCAACTCCAGTCATCCACAGTTTAGTAATATAGGGTTTAGGGCTTCGCGAATTAAAAGCTATAGCCCATAAAGCTGTAGGTGGTTTCGGTTGCAGGCTGGGCTCAGAGTAGAAGGAGCTGCACCACAAGCTTTTGAAATGGCAGGGCCATGATAATCCCCTCCCTACTGCTGCATGACCCTGGCATACTGTAGTATCATACTTGCCAAGGTTTAAGCTACTTAGGGTCACGTAGGATTACTTAGCATCCGCCGTAGTAATGAACCCCAACCCCCGCTAATAATATTTACACCCCATAACACATTTTCCTGGGAGTGTTTATGATTTGGGGATGGGTGTTCATTATGAGGGGCAGGGACTTCTTCAGGTTACCAAGGAGCAACACTGGGCACCGCACAATCGTTAGGTGTTTACACTGCTGTCGCAGGCAGCAAGCGCAAGCGTGAGTGAGACGGAAGCTTAAGATCACGTAAAATCCTAAGGGGTGACCCATATTGTAGCTCTAAATTCTGCGTATAAGTACGGTACCTAAATCCTGAACCCTTTCTTTCATTCCAAAACATCCAAATCAGGTGGATGACGTGGGCTATCCCAACAGGGAAACGAAAGGCTCGATTTAGGGTTGGGTGTGGCAATGCTTCCCGTCGTGTCTAGGTACATTTTGCTTTGCTGAAGGTGTGTGTTTTTGAGGTTTAGGGGCTAGTAAGAAGAAACCCAAGGATAGTGTTTCCCCTATGAAGTCTAGTAAGGACTCTAGAAAGTCATATTCGTCATAGGGTTCTAGTTGTGGGTGTGGGGGCATCCCTAAACCCTAAATCTTGAAGCCAAAGCTAAACCCTAAACCCTAAACCCTAAAACCCTAAACCCTAAAACCCTAAACCCTAAACCCTAAAGCCTAAACCCCAAACCCCAAAACAAAGTGAGTAGAGTCTATGGGAGTGCTGCGTGGAGCATGGCTCAGTTCTCAGAAGGCTTCAGGGTTTAGGATTTAGGGTTTAGGGTTTAGGGATTAGGATTTAGGGTTTAGGGATTAGGATTTAGGGTTTAGGGATTAGGGTTCAGGGTGCAGGGTTCAGGGTTGTATGAGGTTTAGGGTTCAAGGTTTAGGCTTACTTAAGGTTCAGAGTTTAGCTGGTGTTGATTGCATATTGTAGGGATGGGCAATGCGATCAAAACTGACAATCCTGCATGGTCTTGGCATACTCGAATCTGACAGTTCCGAAGCTATTAGGTACTTTGGGTCATGCAGGACTTTCGTGTCAACCGTATGTCCTAAAGTTTGATGCTTTCACCATATGGTCAGGGGGCTCAAAAGGTGGGATGAAGCTAGGTAGGCTCAAGGGTCCCTATTGTAGATTCTACTATATTGGGGCTCATTTCCTTTACCCCACCTACCTTCATCCCACCTTTTGAGCCCCCTGATATGGTACACGAAAGGTACACACTCCAAAGCGTCCAAGTGCGTATGGCCATCCTGCATGTGGGCAAGCTTCACCAATAAAAGACTAGAAAACGCTATCCACCAGCTTTCGCAGCGCAAGGTAAAAAAGCGCAGACATAGACTGATACATAAACCTATACATCTACATACATGTTCAGCTATGTAAGTAGCGGGAACGGTGAATATAGTGTGGATTTCCTTGAGACCTTACGGCGTCATGCGGTTTGTCGATTCAAGCATCGAGGTTCTGCAACGGTCAGAGGCCTACCTTGGGTACTGCCGGAGAACTTGTCGCCCTACTCTGCACCCATGTGGATGATTTGCTATTCGCAAGCCGTGGAGTGGGAACAGCCATGATCCAGAAGGTTCTCGACACGTTCAAAATTGGCAAAATAGAGAGCGCCACATTTCGCTTCTGCGGGAGACAGCACGTTCAATCAGAAGACGGCAGCATTCACGTGAATGTAAGGGATAATACCAAACGGTGAAACCTATTAGCATCCCAAAAGGAACCAAACATTCCGCTCCCATGCACTATACACATTATCCATCTGTTACATATTGGGGGCAGTACCCAAGGCCTACCATCTGAGGGATCAAGGCAGCGGCACATGGATTCAGCTTCGTGGTGTTCGTTAAGGGCCTACCATGACATGGGATGTTAACCTTGAACCTTAGGCATCTGTAGTAGGTAGTTGGAAGTAGAGAAACCAATGAGAAAGGCCACAACTCAGGTGCTAAGAGTCGATGAGGGATGCCCGTAGGTTGCGATGCATATGTTTTCAGAGATAAGTAGAATGCCTCGCAATACTTTGCTGGTTCTTAGTCGGGAAGAAGGGAATACAGTCCCTATAGGATGCATTCCCATATTCCCTATTAAGAACCCGTAAAAGACAGGATCCTGTGACCACCAGGCCTCAGCGAGATGAAGGAAAATCGCTGCAAGCATCCCTTGCATTTCCACTTTTGCCTCATGTACAGGCCTTTTGTAGGGTTAGAGTTTAGGGGACCTCGTCATGTAAGTAGGTTATAATCAGGGCCATAAGCAGACTGATCCTAAACCGTAAACCCTAAACCCTAATCCCTAAATCCTAAACCCTAAACCCCAAACCCTAATCCCAACGATGAGATTGCTAGCCCCATCAATTGCTTGCTAGGTCCCCTGGCCTGCTAAGCAAGCAATCTAGAAGACTATGGGTTAGGGTTTAGGATTTAGGGTTTTTTGGTGGGGGGCAATGATCTCAAACTCCAAAGACCATCATAGTATAGGGTGCTTCAAGTCGACTGTAGGATGATAGTGGTACTGCCTCCCCTGAGTAACACTTGGATAAGTATAATATGCTTATATATAGCCCTTAATAGGACCCCTAATATAGACTGTTACTGGGTGGGGGCAGTACCCAAAGGATGATAGTGGTTTAGTGTTTAGGGCCCTGCCCTAATGACAACCACCTAAGTGGTCCCACCCAAGATGTTTGGGTTTGGGGTTTAGGGTTTAGAGTTTAGGGCTTAGGGGTATTTGGCCAGTTGATTGCAGTTGTTTTCTTGACGATTTGGGGTCCCATGACTCCTGCGCCACAGATTGATCATATCAGTACTGGCAGTATTTCATACTAGTACGTAGAGTTATGATAGTTTATAGTCGTAATAACAGCACCAATTGTAACCACAACTACCCCCGGCAGAATACCACAATCATGTTTTGTTAGGTGGAGACGATTACACCCTGATCCCTGCACCCAACACATCCTAACCCGCCCTACACTTCCCTACACTTCCCTACACCCTGAGCCCACGCGCCTCTCTCCCTGGACCCAAACGGCTAGAACGGACACCCCAGTTTCCTCCAGAGCCTTTTTCTTGGAGATCCACGGGCGATTATAACCAACCTACAATTGCACTTACGAGCCAGTCATAACCATATTAGGAGCATAGGGCTCGCTCATAGGGTCATTGGCTGACAGGCCCGTTAAACGCTGGGTTGGCCTTTGGGATACTTAATTTTTTCCCTAATTGGTTTCATAAGGACCCTATATACTAATATTTTCAAAGGGCTCCAAAGGCCAACCAAGAACGTAGGGTACACACCTTCCCTTAGGGTCCAAGGACCCGAATAATGGGGCTTTAGGGCCCAAATACAACTAATATATAGTATTTGGGCCCTAAAACCCTATTATTTGAGTTCTTGGACCCTTACATCGTCCCTATGTATCCCTATATGTCCCCCCAGAACCCCTTTAAAGGGACCCTGGTATTCGGGTCCTTGGACCCTTAGGGTTTGCTGTGGACCTCCAAGTTATGATTTCAGGCGCTGGGCGCGGGTCAGGCCGGCCAAAGGCGGCTCTTGAAATGAACCCGGGATACATAGGGTTATATTAGGGGTTATATATACCCCAATAATGGAGAATCCAATGGAAAAGAACATGGAAAATGAAATGGAAACTGCTCTATATATATATATGGCTATATAAGGGCTATATGAGCTATAGTCTAAACTCCTTCAAAAGGGGGTTATTTAGGGGATTACACTGGGATTATAGGGATAATGGAAAAGAAAATGGAAGCTACTAGTCTTAAAGGGGGTCTAAAGGGGTTTAGGATTTAGGGT
>CAJNIZ010023792.1:59856-81832 GCA_905231905.1 Symbiodinium pilosum | reverse complement strand
TTTGGGTTTTGGGGCTCAAGGCTCGGGGATAATGAGAACTTCAGCTACAGAAAAAAGTGTATAGCTACGTCTCATAGAACCAGAAGCCGCAGAACAGGCATGGGTTAGATATATGGTAGCTTCCATAGAAACAAGTCTTTGCTTCGTCGCAGGTCTCATGCCCATAGCTCCGTTTTTGGATTTTTGTTTGCTCCTTGCCTGCCAGGGTTTAGGGTTTAGGTTCAGGGTGTGGGGGTAAGGAATAGGATTTAGGGTATAGAGCCGGGGGATAAGGGAGAATGAAATGAAACGAAAATGGAAAATGGAACTGTAATGGAAATTGGACCCTTAGGTTTCTGCTATTCTGGGTTTCCATGCATATCCCTGACACGACATAGTCCTGATGATACGTACACCAAAAAAATCAAACATGATGAAAACGAGCGAGCAAAGCAAGCAAAAGCCCAGTGTTGTTATCCGAGTCCCTTCTCATCTATACAGCCACATTCCACGAATTCTACGCAACAATCTCCTTTCTGTAAAGCCCGAGTGACCTCAGTACCATGTGACACATATAACCATAGATACCATACATGACATAGATCTTGGGAACCTTGCAGATCCTGTTGCTTCGTACTCTTCCAACAAAACTAGGACTACCCAAATACCACTAAAGATACCCAAAACCTGAACCCCTTCTAAGCCGTCAACTGCAAGCCCTTAGCACCAGCCCGTATAATCAAAATGACCAAGACCTCAAAATCCTACACCCTGCTCATCCCTAAATGCCCCAAAGCCCCAAGGATTCGCCTCAAACTTTAAGCACCAAACCCTGACCCCCGAACCGTAAAGCCCAAACCCTAAACGCGCCTCTGAGCCCTTCGACCCTCTGGCAGTTGCCTTCTTCAAAGGCACATCGGAGCCTCCAGCCCCCCACCGCTGGCCATTTACGACAATGGGATATATGAGCCACTGTCTAAACTCCTAGTATCGCCCTTAATAACCCCTATAGTAGTCCCATATATAATCCCCTATATAACCCCCCATCAAGGAATTTAGGCTATAGGTCATATGGGTTTTGGGTTCAAGTTTTACTGGAGATTAGATGATAAAGACAGTTAAGGGTCTCCTTTCCCTCATTCAAAACTGGCTATGCTATGATAGGCTCAGAAACTGACTACTGTGCTTGGGTTTTAGGATTTAAGGGTTATACCGTATTTAAGGATAATTCCGCAACCACCATTTGAGGCGAGGGCCCGTGAGGTCGTTATATCCATGCTGGCTTGAACCGGGGACCCATATATTGATCGACAACATCTTGCATGGGTTCAGATATACTACCATCATTCATAGGCCTGCGGGGGCATCAAAATCTTTCAATTTTCAATGCTGTTGGGTACTGGAAAAGAACCATCACTTTGACCGCCACCCGTACAGGGCCGTGCCGGATTTTATCCATCATAGACCCCAAATGGCCCCAACATAGTTCAGGTGCTGGGAGCTGTCAATGTTGGAGACAACCCCTTCTCCAATGAAACCTGATCCATTCCCAACTGAGTAGTCCTTTTTTTGGTGGTGGAAACTAGTAAGATAGTATTCCTTACTTAAAATACTATACCCCAAAAGGAGGATATAATCTTACTCTATAATGGGTACCAAAGTATCCCCAAACAAAATACTACTCAACTGGAGTTTAGGGTCTAGGGGGTGCACCACGAAACTCACGTGCCGAGACCCTAGACCCTAAACCTTAAACTCTTGACCCTAAACCCTAAACCTTAAACCCTAAACCTTAAACTCTAAACCCGAAACCCTAAACCCTAAACCTTAACTCTAAACCCTAAACCCTAAACCCTAAACACTAAACACCTTAAACTCGAAAACCCGAAACCCTAAACCAAGGACGAGGAGAACAGACCAGAGAAACATTCACGTTGGGGCTCTGTTGTTGACAGGATCCCTACAGCTCCTGTAGTATAGAATGAACATGGGAGCGGTTTACAGCTTAGGTTTAGGGTTTAGGGGGAACCCCAATGCTTAAAGGCTAAAGGGACGCCAGCCATGATAAGGGAAAAGTACAAGGTATTCTTCTCATTCCTTGTCTTTGATAACGGTCGAAATGTGAATCACATTCCTTCTCGAACTTTAGCATGAATAGGCTAAAACATACCATGTTTATTACGGAATTGTGGCTTTACCCTTATCTACTCTTATTTGCTCTTTGTACCTACCACCTTACTTAATTATTCTAACTTACCCTAAGAACCCACGCCCTCCTACAACCCTCCTACCCTAACTTTCCTCAACCACCCACAACCCTACCCTACCCTCACCTACCCTAGCCACCCTTCACCTTACCCCACCCTGACCACCCGCCACCCTACCCTGCCACTACACTACCCACAACCTACCCCGCCCTACCTACCCTAGCCGCCCAACCACCCACCACCTGCCCTAGCTTAACCACCCACCACCCCGCCCTACCTACCCTAGCTGCCCAACCACCCACCACCCTACCCTACCCAAGACTAGGGCTTGGAGACCATACTTGGATCGGCGTGCGCTAGACATGTTTTGGTCTGGGTACAGCACAAGGAGCTCTGGTCAATACTGGAGTGCTTGTGGATATACTGTGATCCGTCCTGTTTGTATGGTGATCGGACCAAACCACCCCGCTCACCCCCCCACGGCACCCCTTCCCCCTGCCCGGCCCTCCTCGACCGGCTTTCCCCCCTAATCCCTAACCCTGCCCTAGACCCTCAACCTTGAAATCCTACAGCTACACAAATAACCCCTATATAATCCCAGCTTCCATTTCATGTTCCATTTTCTTTTCCATTTGATTTTCCATTATAGGGCCCTAAACCCTATATTATTGGGTACCATATAGCCCCCATAATGGGTATATAGGGTTTAGGGTTTAGGGTTACCATAATGGGTATATATAGTAAATAATAGGGTTTCCCCAATATAGTAACTTATAGCAAGCATGTCTGTGAGCCTTGATGCTTGCCGGAGGCGCTCGCATGTGCTTCGGCGTGCTTTCTCCTTCGAACCGACAAGGCAAAGTCCAAATTCCGAGCCCAGCTTCAACGCAAAAAAAACAAAAACTAAACCCTTAGCCCTAAGCCCTACATTCGCGGGCCCTCAGGGTCAATTACTACAAAGGGCCTCTTGTACACGCAAAGCTTTGGGAGGTGGCACTGCGCTTTGTAGATTTTTGGGCCAGGTTTGGGGCTTAGTTTAAGTCTTAGAAACCCCTAAACCCTAAACCCTAAACCCTAATCCTTAGGGAACCCTAAAGCTTAGAAACCCCTAAACCCTAAACCCACACCTACAGGAGCACAAAGAAGGGCCAAGGAGGCAGACTGCAGGGAATCCAGAACCCTTGAACCCCCTCCTCGCAGAGCTCACCAAGGCTGCCTTTCCCCAAAAAAAAGATTTTCTGGGCTTAGGGGTTTGTGGTTTGGGGGTTTAGGGGTTTAAGGTTTATGGGTTTAGGGTTTGGGGGTTCAGGGTTTAGGGTTTAAGGGTGTAAGGGTGTAAGGGTTTAGGGTTTGGGGGTTTAGGGTTTGAGATTTAAGGTTCAGGCGGTTGTTATTAGAGAGCTGATAGCCCCCCTTCAGTGGATAGCGTATGGGATATATAGTGATGATTTTGTGATAGCGGGCAATTCAATTCTCTATCTACTTAAGGGAGACTATGAATAAGTTACTGTTCTAACGAAACCTAGTCTTTCCATGCAATGGCAAGTTGAGTTAAAAGCTTCTCAAGAGCAATCCAAACAGCGGCATGAGCTAAGAAGGTCGGACGCAAGAGCCCTGACATGGCTTTTCTGTAATCCCAAAAGACCTATAACAAAAACACGTTTTTTTCACAAGTTCTTTGGGTTTGTACTATACTAAACAAAGTTTCTGGATGGTAGAGATGGGCAGCTCGGCTGATAACTTGTGCTCGTTCAATATAAGGTTTCTGAAAGATTTGGGGTACCATTTTAGGGATCCCTATAACAAGGATCCAATAATAAGGATCATAGCACATTGGGGTCTATATGGGGTCACCCTATTTATGGAAACTATCAGACACTTCTGGCCAATGCTAGCTTGCTATCCGAGTCGGAAGGGGTCTGTAAAACACTAAAACTCTAATATGATGCTACTGGGCCTGACTAATGAAAATGAGCTTTGGGGGCACCATGTCCTAGAATCTCATGTCCTAGATTTTCAGAGGAAAAGTTCCCAAAGTAAAGGGGGCATGGGGAACAAGGCTATAAATGCGAGCCCCTTTTTAGAAGAGCCCGCCCTACACCCTGAACCCTAGGCCCCGAAACTCTTAAGGTCTCAACCATATTTGGTGGTTCACTAAAATGAGGGGTACTGTATTGGGGGTCCCCATAATAAGGACTATAGTATATTGGGGTCTATATTGGGGTCCCCCTATTTTGGGAAACTGCCATTTGCAAGTGCCCTTCAAGAACGGCCCAGGCTCTCCAAGCCCCACTTGGAATTAGAGTCAGGAGGACTTGGTGAGTACAGGGTTTCCTGGTCCTCCGTGACCATGGTCCACTGAGGCTTCCGGCTGTTGCTGGTGCCCCGTGCCCCTAAACCCAAAACCCGTCTAAACCCTAAAAGTCCGAGGAGGATGCCTAGGGTTTAGGGTTTAGGGTCACAGGTGCGTCCAGTGCGCTCTTCTTTCTGTCCACGACATGTGAACCCTAATCCCTGAACCCCAATCCTAAACCCTAATCCCCTACCTCGTGATCCCTCAATACCACACCAACTACTGAGACACCAACACCCTTAACCCTAAACCTTTAGCCTTTTTCAGCCTGCTTCCCCAGAGGACTCTACTCCCCAAACAGTAAGCCAAAAACTCTGAACTCCACAGGGTTCCCTCTAATTAATATAGAGGTTTGAGGGTTTAGGGGGTTCCCTAGATGACCCCCATAAACATCACTTCTCTGGTATCGTGAACCCCTTTTTTAACCGCAACGAGAGGGGTTAAACCATTAGACAAGGACATATTCAGTGGACTATTCATCAAGCTCTTACCCCTAACCTCCTTCTCCTCCTCATCCCTCCTCATCCTCCTCCACCTCAACCTCCTCCTCATACTCCTCCTACTCCTTGTCCTTCTCCTAAACCCTAAACCCTAAACCCTAAACCCATTCTCCTTAAAGCAGAGCTCCCGGGCCTCCTTCTGGGAAGTTGAGGTCATGGTGGCCTCGGCGAAATCATGCTTCAAGGAGTTGATCCAGACCCGGGTTTAGGGGTTTAGGGTTTATAGGGTTTAGGGTTTAGGGTATATAAGGTTTAGGGTTTAGGGTATATAGGGTTTAGGGTTTAGGGTACAGGGTTTAGGGTTTAAAGCGGTCCCTAGAATGGAACTTCCCGAGACTTCTCCAAAGTAGTTCTGGGATTATATGGGGGGAGTCCATTTGTTGGTTCCTTCAAGGGTTCTGGGTAGGGTTTACAGATGAAGGCCTAGGAATCTGGACACCCTCGCAGGCACACCAGGATCACCTCATGCTTTGGTGCTTACCTTCTATATTCGTAAGCACGAGCCTGGTAGCCAAAACCACCCTAGACCACAAACCCCGAATCCCAAACCATGAGCCCTAATCCTAAAACCGAAAACTTAAACCGTATGACACGACCTTGACGACTCCGGCGGCACCGGCCTGCTCATCCAGTTCTGTTACTCATCTTTCGAATTCTTTTTTACTGCTGCTCTCCTCCTTCTGATGCCACATCCACGACTACAGCTACCCACCAAAAGATGTAGGCAACTCTTCCTAACACCGTATGGCGGTCGAAGACAAGCTAAGTAGGGCAGTCGGATTGTCCTGCTGGGTGACTAGGAACGGTTACAACCTCAAATGCAACATAGTTTCTACCAATGCTGCCCGGTTGCAGTGATCACCCGCGTTCGGGTGGAGGTCAAGGTGGTATAGACAGTGGTGGAAGACTGCGTCGTCGATGAACGTGTTGTTGAAGTGATTGTTTTGCTGGTGCGGGTTGTGTGCCTGGTATATCTCAGGCACTGTATAAAACACGACTCAAGTTGGCAGGTACATTCCGCCATCACGGAGCACGAGTCAAACCATTGCTTAAAAGGTATGCTTGTGCCATCCCCCTTTAAAGTAGCTGTCCTTAACGGGGCCTTATGAAGTAAGACACTAAGAGACTCTTCTAACTCCTGCTATCTAGTGTGGTTACAGTTCCTTGGGGGGGGGGTTATGACTTAAGGTATGACTTAGGAGGACACCCCCCACCTTGTAATGGCGGGACAATGGGAACATAAGAGGAGCCTAATACAATCTTCATTATCCTTTATGGTCGCTATTGCAGGGAGGGGGCTCCAACTACGGTTTAGGGCTTAGGTTTTCTGAGCCCACATTACCCTAGGAAGAAGAAAAAGAGCCTTTTTGCATAAATATAAGGAATCCCGTACCCCAACAATATAAAGGATCCCTGCATTAATCCAGTTTTAGGGTGTGGGTATGACTAAACTTTAGAATAGGATCATGCAGCAGGGGGAGCCAAAAGGGATGCTCCAGGAAAAATGAGCAGATTCAGGGTTTAGAGTTTGGGGCTTAGGGCTGAGGGTCTAGGGTTTAGGGCTTAGGGTTTAGGGCTTAGGGTTTAGGGCATAGGGTTGAGGGTTTAGGGCTTGGGGTTTAGAGTTTAGAGTTTAGGGCTAAGGGTTTAGGGTTTTGTAGGAATATCGTTCCCCTTAGGTAGATAAAATCTGGGGTCTATGGGGACCTTATTATGACATTGGGCAGTTGCATGTTCTATCTACTTAAGGGGGACTATACCTTCAAGGCAAAAAAAGGATCCCTCAAGGGGGGTCGAAACGTTGCTCCATAACGCGCCAGGTGCGTTGTAGTCCTTGTAAAGGTTGTGCGGGTTGTGGTGACCCAAACGTAATCCCAGGACGGCATCGGGTAAGGACCTGAGGCACGTCATATCTAAGCAGGGTTCTGGGTTTACGGTTCAAGGGGGGGGTAGTTAGAATTGGGGCTACAGCTGCCTTAAATCGAGTTATACGTGTATCGTAGTAAAGCATCCCAGTTGAAGCACCCTTGAACTTTCCATCCTAGACCCTTGAAAAAACTTTGAGGCTGAGGCAGAGACGCGGGTATAATCCTAGGTATCGTATCATTCTACAAACTTCGGAAAGTCAAGAAATGCGACAAGTCTTGGCTGTTTTACGAGACCCACACCACGTGATCCCCCAATCCCGATCGATTACCTTAAGCCCCTGCACCCTGCACCTGAAAGGGCGTTTTAGGGTGCAGGATTTTAGGGATTCAGGGTTGGGGGGCTTGGCCTCTAGGGTTCCAGGGTTTTGAGGTTTAGAGTTTAGGGTTTAGGGCTTTTTGGGGCTTAGAGCAGCCGAGGTGCAGAAGAATTCCAACTCATAGCTGGAGTCTGCAGAGCACTGCAGCAAACCCATCTCGTCATCGTAACAGTAGGCATAGACCCCTGGACCTGAGGAGTTAGGGTTTAGGGTTTAGTATTTAGGCTGTGGGGCGTAGGGTTGAGGATTTGAGGTTTGGAGTTTAGGGTTTAGGGTTTAGGGTTTAGGGTTTAGGATTTAAGGCTTAAGGCTGGCCAAGGTTGTACCCCCCAAGGTTGTGGCCCTAAACGTTTCCTTAATATAACCCTTACAGAAGCTACCGTCAATATTACGCAGATAATGAAGGGACATGGGTTCCATATTATTAGGGGATAATCCGGGACTAGACTGAACTACAAGAGGGACCCCTATGTCCACTGCTAAGTGCCCCTGAGTGAGCCTAGGATTGACATTAGCTCATACGAAACTATGTAGTCCCCTGAAATTGCTTAGGAGAATCCTGAAACCCAGAGGCACCTTAAACCCTGGAACGCTTGCAATCTAAGGTTTTGAAGCCATGGGCCCCTAGTATGGGCTCTTAATTCTGGGATCCTCATTTACCTACCATGTCCCCTAGAGGGTACCCTTACGCGTCCCCAGAATCTCCCTAAAAGCCAGAGGGCTCATATTGGGAGTCCATCCTTCTGCCCTTAGATGCAAGTTAACTGTAGACCTTTCAGACCTAGGGGCCCAGGATGGCGATGAATTTCAAAGGCTTGGGGTTACAGGTTGAAGTTATAGGGCTCTTGGGCTTGGGGTTATAGGTTGCAGTTATAGGGTTATTGGGTTTGGGGTTGTAGGCTGAAGCTATAGGGCTATTGGGTTTGGGGTTGCAGGTTGAATTCATAGGGATAGAGGATTTCAAGACAGGGTTACAGGGTTCAGGGTTTAGGCTTTGTAGAGTTTTGGGTTTGGGTGGTTTGAGGGCTTCAGGGATTCAAGGGGCCCGAAGGCTGTTAACTCTTAAAGGCGGACATGCAGGCCGTTGCTTCGCATGAAAGGGTTCGGGTTTTCGAGCGGACCTTTGGTTCAGGGATTAGGGTTGAGGGTTTAAGGTTTAGGGTTTAGGGTTTTCAGGTGCAGGCGAGTTCAGGCTAATGATTAGCGGTTTTGGGCAAACATTTGATAAAGGAAGACTGCCTGCGCTACGCTGCGTCCCTTGAATCCTAGGAATCGCAGCAGTTAAGGGCCCCTGGGGGATTCTAGGGACCCTTAAGGGTACCTTTAAGGTATTTAGTAGGTATAAAAGGATGCCAGGATTTAAGGGCCCCAGATTGCACAGAGATGTCCTCGGCTTTTTTTGGGGGGGATTTGAGCAAGGCGCCAGGGCCTAAGGTTGAGAGTAAAACAAGGGGGTTAAGGTTTATGCTTAGGACTTAGGGTTTAGGGTTGAGGGTTTAGGGTTCAGGATTTAGGGTTTAGGATTTAGGGTTTAGGGTTTAGGATTTAGGGTTCAGAGTTTGGGATTTAGGGCTTAGGATTTGGGGTTTAGGGCTTAGGACTTAGGGTTCAGCGCTCATTAATCTAAGCTCGGAACTACGGACCCCTAGTATGAAGGACCCATAGTTAGGACGCGGGTAACAGGTAGGTGCCCATATTAAGCTGGGTTGCTGTTAAGGAACTTAGTTTAAGTTACCATAACTGGTACATATCCCAAATAATAGGGTTTCCCCAGTTTAGTAACTTCATTCAAGCTCCTTAACAGCAACGGTTCAACGTACTCTGAAGCTTGTAGGGACAAGTAGATATAAACAAATATATATATATATACACACAGGTATAGGGTTCGGGGATTAGGGTTTAGGGTTCATGTATCTATCTACCTAGGCCAGGTTCAAATCGTAGTTTTGAGCATGTTTCGATGGTTGATTATTAGGTGGTTCGATTGAGAAAGAGAACTATCTCTAATGTCTGTCCAGTCTAAGGCAAATGCTTTGAACTAGGGCTTTCGATGGTTTCCTGTTTGTAGGCCTGTATTTGCAAAGGCCTGTAGAAAGCCTGGGGTTGATCTGGTAGTTGTTCTAAATACCTGTCCCAAAATGGCCATAATGTAGGTTCCCTGTTTGGGTTGGGATCTACTTTTTAAGGAAGTGTATTTTCAGTGGTCCCTTCTTTACAAGGACCTTTAGAACAACCCCCTAATATGCCTCAAGTGTGTTGAGAGCACAGGGTTGCGGGAGCCTAGGGCGCCACATCTGGACTGTTGGTGCAGGGTTGAAGGTGTAAACATGGAAGCCCAAGAGGGACCCCTTTAGGGTTTAGGTTTAGGATTTAGAGTTCAAGGCGGGTTTAGGGGTTTAGGGTTTAGGGCTTAGAGTTCAGGGTTTAGGGTACCCGCAAAGACTACTCCTTGGGCTGCAGGTACAGGGTTCTCAGGGTTACCACTTCTCTTGGGATGCCAAAAAAATGAGGGGACCCACCCACGTACTGTTGATGGAGGAATTCTTGCACCACTTAGTGTACCAAGTTTTACTGCGTCGGGGAATTAAAAACCCTGAATCCTTCTAAACCTGTACATAGTCTACACTCCTAGCATCCTCCTTCATAAGTCCTATGATACTCTTTTATACCGTCCCCTATATACAACTTTTTAAGGAGTTTAGACTATAGCTCGGATGTAATTAGAACTATGGATGTTGCAGGCTCTCCTCCACTGAGGGTTTAGGGTTGGGGTTTGAAGCTTCAGCAGGGTCCTGCCACCACCCATTAACAGTCCATAATAGGAGGCATACTAAGGGTTCCATATAGTTACACTGTACATATTATCCAACTGTTAATATGTGGGGGCAGTACCCAGCTGGAGAGCTTAACGTTTAGGGTCAGGCAACGTCCAATGACCGTGCTCTTAGAGAGTAAGGACTCTGTAAGTAGCCGATAGCTGGGCACGTTCTCTGGCCGATAGGGGTTGCAAGCTTACGTGCTCAGCATAGACATGTGGAGGGTCCTCGCAAGGGGCTCCTAGGACCCCATGGATACATGGGACTTTCAATTTGTTATAAAGGGTCCCCCTCAACGATTCTACGGGGATAACTTCAAGAAACTCCCATATCAACACATATCAGGCAAACCTCGTGGCACAGAATAAAAATCCTGCAGGAAAACAGGGCGCCAGGCAATAGTTGTGAATCGCCTTCACGTACTCCGTCCTTTGCGCTCAGAATCCCGCTTACTACCCCTAAACCCTAAACCTTGAACCCTGAACCCGAAAATCCCTAAACCCTAAACCCTAAACCCTAAACCCTCTAAAATTTGGGCGAGGAGGAGTTAAGGGAGGCGCAGTCTAGGATCCCTCTGATTGTACTCTTTGGAAAGAAGATCCAGGCGGAGGGCTCCATAGAATCCAAAGGTGTTTAGGGTTTAGGGTTTAGGGCCTGTTGCCCCTTTGAGCTACAGGCAAGTTTCTCATATAAGCCCAGGACTTAAGTCCGAGTATGTTCCTAAATGGGTTTCCCGAAAACCCTATATTTTCCTGCAGAAGTCCTCCCCAAAGCTAACCTGGGTCCCTAGCTCATGTAATTCATGGGTTTAGGGTTGAGGGTCTAGGGATAATGAAAAAGCATCTGGAAAGGACCGTGAACAAAGAAATGGAAACCGGGATCAGATGGGGGGTTGTACGGATTAATATTTCCCATTTAATGAATGCACGTGAGTTCTTGTTAGAATAGAATAGGGCCTTTACCAGATTAGGGGATACTGTAGGGACTATACTAGACTATACCAAAGGACCCCTTATACCCACTGTTTATGGTCCCTTGATAATCCTAAAATGGACACTAGCTCGTATGCAGGTGTTTGTTTGTCAATAGGACTCTAGCCATAAACCCTAAACTCTAGGCCCTAACAACACAGAAACCCCAAACCCTAAAGCCGGAACCCTAAACCCTAAACCCGTAAAAAGCCGCAGTCAAAGCCATCACAGTTTTGGTAAGGTCTGTCATCCTACAAAACCGGCTGTCCTTTCCGAAACAGTGGGTGTAAGGTGTAAGGCCTAGAGTGTAAGGTTTACAAGGATTTCATGTTAAGGGTTAGGGGGTAAATTGTAGGGTTAGGTTTAGGTTGAACGCCTGCTTCAAGAAACATAAAACTCAGGATCCCAATTGATGGCTGCTGCCATCTGGCTACATGTCCGTCTAGAACTTTCGTCGAGCCGTAAACATCCCACCAGTCAAAGAGAACAACGGATGGGGCCTGGTAGAATGTGACAATCCTGGAACCCGTACAAGTGCCTGCAGCAATGCTTGTAGTGAAACAGCTGTCATCTCGACGCCCTCAATTTTGAGATGTCTCCAAAGCAGGACAGCACAGTTTAGGGCTCAGGGTGTGCGGCTTGGGAAGTGAAAACTGGAGGCTTATAGGGTAGGGTTTAAGGTTTAGGGTTTCGGGTTTAGGACAAGGGGTTTAAGGTTCTTGCCAAGGGTCTTTTCGACAGGACCAGTTCGGCAGGCCTGCGTCTTAATCCGCACAACCCTCTGCTTAACAGAAAGGCCTACTGTCGGGAGCCAAGAAATTTAGAACAGGGTTTGGGGCCAGTCGATACAGTTTGTAAGGGTTGTAACTTATAGCGGAAGAATATTGGAAATTGTTTAGGCCTCTGCATTACTAAAACTGTGCGCCTCCCCTGGACAGAAGAAGGATGCAAGTAGATGGTGACTAGACCTATATCCAACACTAGCCTCCCATTATCGTACACTAAACCCCAAAAACTGAACCTCGAACCCTAAACCCCAAACCCGTAACCCTATGATTCAATCAGCTATAACCGCGGCCTTGTTGCAGAGCGTTCATAACCTCCCCAATCCACGTTAGCTAGAACCTTCGAATCAAATTCTCCAAACTGCTACAATCAGACTCCTTGCGGGAATCCTGAACCCTGCGCACTTAAGGTTTAGGGCTTAAGACCTAAACCCGAAACCCAAACTAAACCCGAAACCAGAACTTCTAGGCTGCTCAGGGCAGTGGACTGAAGCTGAGCAGAAGCACAGGGGGTAAGGGAGGAGGAGATGTGTGGGCTTAGGAATCTACAATAGATACGGATGTTTAAGCCTCCCAGACTGTCAGTCGTCGAATAATATTCTAAGGGTCCAAGGACCCAAATAATAGGGTTTAGGGCCCAAATACCATAACATCAATGGTATTTGGGCCCTAAAACCCTATTATTTGGGTCCTTGGACCCTTAAGGATATGACAAAGGCTACAGCCTTCGATGTTCAGGCTTTTAGGGTTTGAGGATTTGGAATGTCAGGGATTCGGACGCTGCTGGTTTCCAAATACCCCAATGCGGGCACTCTGGCACACAAAATCCGTCGCCACATCCTAAATATGAGCTATACTCTAAACTCCCTAAGAGGGTTATATAGAGGATTATATAGGGGACTACCATTGGGGTTGTTCAGGACGATACTAGGATGGCTCTAAATTATGAGAGTTTATGGTTTCAGAGTAGTCTCCAAAACACAGCCCTTCATATTTTAGGGTTTAGGGTTTAGGGTGTAAGAGACCCAACCCTATCACTGCCTTCTACATTGATGGTCACCGCAGGTGCCGAATTTCGTGCTTACCTAGGTGTGTATCATGCGGGCCGTAACCCATGTAGCTGCTTAGATATAAAGATCCTGTCCCTCCAAGAAGAAAAATCTAGACCGTCCTAAACCTTAAACTCGAAACCTGCAGCCCCTAAACCCTAGACCCCTAAGGCTTCAAAATCTGGGCCAGGCCCAGAGTTCGGAAATTTAGCCCTGCAGAGCAACATCCTTTGGGGTTTAGGGTTTAGGGTTTAGGGTTAGGCAGAACTACAGTTGATGGATAAAATCCTGCATGATCCTGAGTAGAACATAGCACCCTAATTCCCAGCATTTGAGTACAAAGAGTCATCCCGAAACGATCCCACCTCGGCTGCAGATCTTGCAGTTGATGGTTGAAGGCCCAACCACTTCCCAAAAACCGGTTTAGGGACTCAGAAACTCGAAGCCCTCAGCCTCCATCCTGCATCCCAAACCATCCTGGTACCCTGACCTAGGCACCCTAGGCTTAGGGTTCAGGGTTTAGTATAATGAAGCCCTTGAACCCTCCAAAAAAAATAGAGAGCACAGAATGGTGGCTACCATCTTCCAATGAAAGCCGCGATGCTCAATGACACGCATAGCCGTAACACAAACGGCCAAACTACTGTTGAGAATTACGACTTGGATGCATGCAACACGTTGTGTCGATACCAACCGCAGATATAAGCAAGGACTTTGCCTTCTATCTGAACCCAAAACCGAGGTCCCAAACCTTCAACTCGAAACCCTACACCCTAAACCCTAACAATACACCCTAAACCGCGCCTGGGGCGAGATTGGAGGCGTGGGGCAACAGTACGGCGCGGCCACATCGTCAGTTCGAGAATGGCCTGCCATGCAGGCCCGTCTGGGTGGAGGTTTGCGGAGACTCCCTCTTTACTTGCATATACGAGTAAAGTATATCAAGCCATCTAGGGGCAATGAGAAAAATATATAAGCTCAGCATAGCTCAGCTGTGAGTAGTCACTCTCAACCCCCAAGAGACGGCCCTGCCATTTCGCATGACCCCTAGATATCCTTTTGACGGTTAATTTTCTGCATGACTCAAGATACAACTGCACTACCACATTTTCCAGGATTTGGTGTAGAGTGTCACGCAAAAATCGTCCAGCAGTGTCCCAGGAAGTAAGCTTCTTTCAGATTGCAAGGAATTCCTGCAACGGAGTCCTATACTATACCCCCAGTCTGACTACCCCTCCCCAAAAAGTGGACTAAGTGGCCCTGATTGGGCGGAAAAACTGGAAGTTGTAATACACGATCCCATGATGTCTAAGGCCCGATGCCAAGCCCAAAAAGCTCCAATGTTGGTGCCGCAAGAACAAAGCGAGGGGTTTGGGGTCATATGTTGATGCGTACTTGTGTAAGGATTGTATCGGGATAAGATTCCTCACTATCCAGGTTCTATGGCACTATGGGTTATGTTCTGTTCTACTACAGGTGGCGGATGGTATCCACGTACTTCCCCAAACTTCTACATGAGGTTTTCCGAAATTCAGTGTCCCTCATTTACCCCAATCTTGCGATCATCCTTGTTGCAGGGACCCTACAAAGCGGACCCCTAATTTTTGAAAAGCTCCAAACCCTATATGTCCTTATATACAAGCCCTCTATAGACGTGGGTAACACGGATGTATGTGTATATATGTATGTATATATATCTCTCTCTCTATCCCCTACAACACCTTAAACAGGAAATGTTCTGGCAACCCCACATTCAGAGCCCGCACACACTGAAAATAAACGCTGTCCTTTCGCCGCTGTGTTGTTCCACTTAGGATCCTTGGCTGTGCTTCTTGAGGGTTTGGGGCTTTGGGCATCCTAGAAAACACTTGCGTTATCTATGACAGCAAGTGCACGAGACTCCTGCTCCAGAATACGATGACTCTTAGGGTCTAAGGTAACCTAAACTCTAAGCCCGTAACCCTAAACATTTCCGTCATGCCTGGCTTTTCCCAACAGAAGGACCCCTTTGAACTTTAGACTGACCCTAAAACCCCTAAACCCTGAACCCTCCCAAATTACATTCCACCAAGGCTCCGTGAGTTTCAGGCATGGGCTGTAGCAGCCTGCGATGCTGCCACTGCCCCAGTGTCGCGCTTGCATGTCCTTACTGTGGATACTAAAAATCCTGCATGACCCTAGGTATATGGTAGTTTCCCAAAATAGGGGGACCCCAATATAGACCCCAATATACTATAGTCCTTGTTATTGGGACCCCCAAAATGGTACCCCTACCATATCATATATTGGGATTTTATAGGACTATAATATAGTAAGGTCATGCAGGACTCAACAGTAGTATGGGGAGGCTGTACTTCGCAAGTTGTCACGGCACGGGGCTTAGGGTTTAAGGTTTAGGGTTTTGGATTAAGGGTTTAGGGATTAATTAGGGTTTAGGGTTTAGGTTGTTGCGGAGGATTCCGAGCCCCCAACAGGACAAACCCCTCAAAACACTCTCCTCCAACAAGGATTTTGAAGGAACTCATAAAGAAGTTAGATGTTTAGAGGGTCTTCCCTGTGTAGGGGCTGCTTGGGGATCCATCTAGCAATACAAGCTATGCAAATCTTAGGGAGTGAAACTTTGAAGCATGAACTTGCCACTGGTTAGCAACGCTTTAAGGAATGGATCCTTAAAAATAGCCCCTGTCTAGGTAACCCCCACTGATCTAGTAGTTACATGTTCTTTTCCATTCCTTCACTCCCACCCAAGGGTTCAGGGTTTAGGATTTAGGGTTCAGGGTTTATGATTTAAGTTTAGACATGTTTAGACCCTAGACGCTAAGTAGCAGGTTCCATCTCCTTTTCCATGCCTTCATTCCCTGCTAACCAGAGGTAAGTAGATCCTGAACCTCATAGCCCCTATGTATCCCCATAGAATCCCTACATACCCCCTATGATACCATAACCCCCACATCACAGTATGTACGTAACTCCTTTAAAGGGACCTTAGAAGGTAAGGAAACTCCAAGGCTAGGAATCTGTGTCCAAGCAGCATACGTCTTCTGACCCAGCCGCTCTTGCGTGGGGCACTGCTGGAAAGTAAGTCCTGTCGCGTTTTGTTCAGGGTTTAGGGCGTGCGATTTAGGCTTTAGGGTTGAGGGTTCAGGGTAAGGATGTACGCTTGGAGGTTTAGGTGTAGGGATTAGGATTTAGGATTTTAGGTAACTATGACACCTCTATAACAGGTACTTGTAATCCATTTATAACCGTATCGGGGGACTTGGGGGGCTTATAGTTTCAGTTAGAAGTACAACCAAGGTGCAGGATTTAGAGTTTAAGACCCTTGGGTTCAACCTTTACGGTTTTGGGGTTAGGATTTAGGGTGTAGGGTGCAGGGTTTAAGTTTGGGGCTTTCAGGGTTTAGGGTTAAGTTAGGATTGGCACGTGTCAGAAGTACATCCGTTTAGAAAAATGACTTACGTATGCTACTCTTCATGCGAGCTACAATCAAATCGTCATATCTAGCTTACGGACATGGGCTCTTATTAGGAATATACTCAAACTGCATCAAGTCACCCTACAGACCTGTATGTTTGGTAACCCTAGTACCTCATGCGACCTTGCAAACTGCATATCGGGCCTTCCTGAAGAGCCTTGCTTGTGACAACCTCCCACATCGCAGGGTTTCGGCTTTAAGGCTTCAGAACACTTCTTGGCCCACTTCTTGGCCCTGTTTGCCCTTCATCCATTTCAATTCCTATACACCACAAGACGAGAGAGAGAGAGAGAGAGAGAGATAGAGAGAGATAGAGATAGAGAGAGATAGAGAGAGAGAGAGAGAGAGAGCGGCACTTGGTGAACCATGACCCCTCAGCCAAAAACCTGAAGCGTGAAAGACTCTTGCTGTGGAAAATTGCATCGACCGCTTTTAGAGGCTGCTCTCAATAATGGTAAATATCAAGTGGGGGGGTGGGCAATATGAAGAGTAGACGGCACTGCTCCCATACTCATCTCCAGAACCCACTTTTCTTTCCAAGCTTCACTACTTGGTTTAATCTGCTCGCCAACAAATGCCAAGTCATTCAAGTTTTCTACACAACCCTGTCACAGCGGATTGAACTCCATATGGAAACCCTATTAAGGTCTCGGAAAAACTATGGACCCCAGACTCTGAACCCTAAACCCTAGTTTCAGGCGGTCAGAGAGTGGTGCCTGAGCAGTCTATCTGGTTGGGATGCGTGTTCCCACCTCAAACACTTTGTCGGGATCACGTGAGGGTTTTAAGAATATGTTGGAAGGACATGAAAACCTTTTGGCTCTGGGCAGAGGGTGTTTCTACAGTCTAGAGTTTGGCGAATAATCTTGTCATAAACCCTAAACCCTAAACCGTGGAAGCTCAGGCAAATGGTGATCGGGGCATAAGGGTTCAGCGCTTCGGGCTTAAGGTTCAGAAGCTTTGGGTTTAGAGTCCAGGGTTCAAGGTTCAGGGTTCAGGGTTTAGGGTTCAGAGCGTTGGAATGGGGTTTTAAGGTTGAGGATTTAGGGTTTAGGTTTGGGGTTTAGGGGCATCCCACCCGAAGGTCTCAAACTGTATTCTAGAACCACACAATGAGGAAATATTCAGACCTCTGAGACTCTACATGACACCCCGATAAACCACAATATAATCCTAGATCCCATCTCATTTTCTCATGTTCCATGTGATTTTGCATTCTTAAGCCCTATATACCCTCATTTAAGGGTTTAGGGTTTGGGGTCTTGGGGTTTAGGTTTTAGGATTATGGGTTCAGGGTTTAGGACCACCTATATTCTCGTCAAACGAACCCTGACCTCCCTATATACATCACGTCTTGAAAAACACTCTTGCAGGAAAGACTTGCCGGAAAAGGTGATGGTGCGATACTTTTTAAAGGTAACCTTGCCACCCCCAAAACGGTTGAGGTTCCAGTATTCAGGCTTTGTGTTCTATGTCTATTGTTGAGGGTTAAGGGTTTGGGGTTTGTTTTAATGTTCAGGCTTTCGGATTCAGGGCTTGAGGTTCAAGGTTTAGGGTTCACCGTTTGCAAGCACAATTATGAGATACCATGCTGCTCGGACGAAACTACAAAAAAATGCTTGCGAGACAGGGCAAGCAACTCCTGCTTCTTTCAGACCATGACCCTAAAACCCAGAGGCCAGATGATGCGGGGTTTAGGGATATTGCCCCCAACAATGGAAAAACGAATGGCAAAGCAAACGGAAAAGGAAGTACCTATTGCTCCAATTGTACACGGAACACGTAACCATACTATGCCTATTCATCTAGGCCCCTACAGTAGTCAACAACCGTTGTCGGCCCTGAGTTCCACGTTTATATGGTTCCCTTTTGGGAATGAATCCCTAGACCCTAAACCCCAAACTGCCTCAACTTGGGAATTCCTCTCCAACCGCCTCTTGTATGCCTTCTTGGGCGACAGCTCAACAGACACTTACCGTAGCAAATGGGTCCAACAATGACCCAGTTAGCCCAAGACACGAAACCTTCAGGCGTATGCTTTAGGAGGACCCCCCACCCTGTAATAGTGGCTATAGGGTATAATAGGGATTATATTAGGGTCCTATTTTATTCCTATTATACCACTATTACAGGGTGGGGGGTCCAACTAGCGTATGCTTGTATCAGCCCTACACGTCCCTGAGGGTACGTAGGCCTTTTCTTCGAAGACTCCAGATGTCAGGGCTTCTTCTAGCCATCCTGCCTATATTAGATGAACTGTAGTCTAAACTCCTTGAAGGGGGTTATATAGGGGATTCTATAGGGGACTACTATGGGGCTGATTAAGGGGGATACCAGGAGTTTAGACTATAGCTAAGAAAGGCCCAATTAAGTGAGGACTTTGTGGGAACCTTAAATCCTAAACCCTAAACTCTAGACCTTGAACACTGAACCCTGAACCCTAAACCCAGGGAGGATGGCTGGGTTAACACATAAATCTGCCGCCGTAGGCTGCACCGGCCTCCCGTACAGCTTCCAGCGATGCGGAGCCGGAAGGGAAGCGTCCATCCGTCTACCTGCAGATTTAGGGTTTCGGGTTTAGGGATTCGGGTTTAGAGTTTAGGGTTAAGGTTTCGGGTTTAGGGATTCGGGTTTAGGGTTTCGGGGTTTAGGGTTTAGGGTTTAGGGATTCGGGTGTAGGGATTTGGGTTTAGGGTTTGGGGTTTAGGGATTCGGGTTTAGGGTTTAGGCCTGAGGGTGGGTGGCTTTGGATCTAGGACCTGGGGCTAAGGGCTTCAGATTTAGGCACCCTCTAGACCCGAAGCCTGTACCTGAACACCAAAGCGGGAACCCCTACGTGGGTTTTGGGTTTAGAGTTTACCTTTTAGGAGGACCCCCACCCTGCAATAGTGGTATAATAGGCATACAAAAGGACGCTAATATAATCCTTAGTATCCCTTACATTCACTATTATAGGGTGGAGGGGGTCCCCCTAACCTAAACCCCTAAACCCTAAACCCTTATTCTATTATACCACTATTACCGGCGGGGGGATCTACCTAACTGAGAAGCGTCCTTTTTGGTGGTTGAACCTAGTAAGATAAGATTCTTATATAAAAAACTATACCCCAAAAGGAGGACATAATCTTACTCTATATTGGGTACCATACTATCCCCAAATAACCCTAAACCCTAGACCCGAAACCCTAAACCCTAAACCTCTAAACCCCAAACTCTATATAACCCCCTAAACTTACTATATTGGGTACCATAGTATCCCCAAATAAAATACTACTCAACTGATCTTTGTGACCCTTACCCTAAACTCTAAACCCTTATTCTATTATACCACTATTACGGGGTGGGGGAAACCCTAAACCCTAAACCCAAACCCAAACCCCGATCTATCTAACTGATCTTTTTGACCTTTACCAAAGACGAGTCAGCTCGAAGCCTTGCACTCCCGGCACTTATGGCAAAGCAAAACAAGAGGGAGTGTTGCAAACCAATAGGGTTTAAGGGTTTAGGGATTTCGGGTTTAGGGTTTAAGGGTTTAGGGGTTTGGGGTTTGGGGATTTAAGGTCTAGGGTTGGGGGTTTAAGGTTTAGGCTTTAGGGCTCGAGGCTCGAGAGGGTGTCTAAAGCCTGTTCAGGGAAGATAAATCCTGAACTGCCCACATGAGCTATAGTCCAAACTCCTAGAATCCCCCTTCACAACCCCTATAGTCGTCCGCTACATAATCCCCTATATAACACCCTTTAGGGAGCTTAGACTACAGCCCAAATGCACACAAGAAAGCTCAACCCTACAGCGCACAGCCTGAACCTTGGCCAGGTTTCTAACAAAAACCCTAAATCCTCAACCCTAAACCCTAAACCCGTTTGATTCTGTACAAGACACCATTTGAGGTTAGGCTGGGTGAGGTTGCCATAACTTGGCTTAAACCCAAACCCATATGCACCCTGAACCCTAAAACCTAAGCCCTAACCCCAAACCCGCAAAGGTCCCTAGAACAGGGCTAACATTGATAGGGTTTAGGGTAACCCCAAGCCATATGAGCCATAATCTAAACTCCTTAAAGGGGGTAATACAAGGGATTACATAGGGCATTATTATGATGGCTAGTAAGGGGGATACTAAGAGTTTAGACCTTCAGCCCTAAACCCTCAACCCTAAACCCTCCACCCTAACCCTAAACCCTAAACCCTCAACCCTAAATCCTAAACCCTAAATGCAGTGGGCCAGGCGAGTGGCTAGGCTGACATCGATGAAGTCGCAGTCCTTCGAGTTCCGGCCGTTGCAAGGGGCTCCTGGTCGTCCCATTCTTGTCCGGGACTTGTTGGGTGTGCGTATAAAATGTAGGGTTAAGGGATTAGGGTTTAGGGGTTTATAGTCCCCTTGAGTAGATAGAGTAGGGGGGTATATGGCGATCTTATTATAATATACCCAAAGCCATATGCTATCTACTTAAGGGGGACTGTGGATGTATAAGTATATATATATGTTTATCTATTTATATCTCTCTCTCGTGATCGTTAGGATACTAGAACCTTAATAATGAGTATAGAGGTACAAGTTGGCATAAAATCTGAACAAGGAACCATTTGATGGCTTAGGGTTGTAGGTTCAGGATTTGGGATTTCGCTCGGTTCGCTGCAACACGGAAAGCCCAAAGCACCAAAGCTGCGGTCCGCGGGAGATCTGAAATATGGTGTACTGCGAGCATGGAAAGATTGAAACTGTACAAAACTCTTTGCAGATCCCCCTTCCATATCCCAGGCGGGTTCCGGATAGCCATTCTATAGAGAAAGTGGTCTATGAAATGGGTACCCGAAGAGAGTGGGCATGAACCACTGAAATGGCACTTTTCTCTGAAATGACTGGCGGGGGTTTGCAGCGCATGAATGTAAAATACCATTGCAACCACCTGCTCGCTATAAAATGACTAGCTGATCTTCTCCAACACAACCATTCCACCACTATGAAATGGCCTGCGCGCCTCACCAAAAAACAAGCCCAAGATAACCCAAATACCAAATACATCCAAATAATATCCAATATTCATATCCTTACTCCCGAGATTCCCAAAGACTCCCAAAGATCTCCAAACCAACTTCAGTATTGTTTCAAGAAATTTCGAAATGATTTCAACATATTTCTATATATGTCAATATGCAAAGTGCATGTAAGTGAACATGAAGATCCTATGAGGCTCCTGCAAGCCCCTGCAAGTTCTGTAAAGATCTGTAACGATCTCTTAGAATACTTGCAGGGGCTTGCAGGAGCGTCGTAGGATCTTCCAGGGATAGCTACGGGACCCCGACGCAGGCCCAGAAAGGTACGCAGGCCATTTTATAGAGAGGGGCTGCGAGGTGTTGGAAGGTACGCAGGCCATTTTATAGCCAGGCATTCCTCCAACATTCTGTACAACAAACCATGGAATCCCATGAACATCCCTGGAGAACACTGCAAATGCCTTGGTAGAGATATGTAACGTTCTGTAAAGAAGATATTTACAGATCTTTACAGAACGTTACATATCTCTACCAAGGCATTTGCAGTGTTCTCCGGGGATGCCCATGGGATTCCATGGTTTGTTGTACAGAATGTTGGAGGA